>CAODLS014261150.1:0-30780 GCA_948243855.1 Flueggea neowawraea | reverse complement strand
TGCTCTATGAATTTCACTATTAGGTTTGACCCTAATCCGGAGGATTTATGTCGACCTATCTCTAGGTTTGCATGCAACTCCTCTCAATTATGAACGCTCTATCATACACAGAATCTCTCGATTGCACATACACGAAACAATATTGGAATCGAAAGGCTAGCAATAATCAATTCAACAATACGCATTATAAACCATAATTGAATCGCAATCCACAAATCAATTGAATGAATAACACATTCCAACATCACATAATCTGCCTAGGGTTCATCACATCTAAGTATGCAATATAATTAGTTCATAACAATAGAGAGATATACAACAAGATCAAAGAGAAATCTAGAGAGAGAAGGAAAACCCATAATTGAATCCTCCAATTCTTCATGAAATCCCTTCGTTCTTGATGCCTAATGATGTTCTCCTTTGTTCCTACGTTCTCTGGCCTCCAAAGATTGTATTTTCTGTCTCCAAGTCGGCTCCCCTTGAATGAATGTCGAAACCCACTTAAATAGGCAATTTAGTACGTTTGAGATAAGACACAGGCAAGGCCACGGCCGTGCCCAAGCTGTCTCGTCCGTGTGCTTCATTTAACCTTCAATTCTACGGCTTAATCACAAGACACGGACACTGTTTTATCCGTGTACTAGGCCCTTATGTCCGTGTGATGCAATGTTGTTTGTGTTTTGAATTCTCCATAGCTTGGCAACTACACGGACGCAGGATCGATATGACATGGGGTATTACATTCTCCTAATTAACATCTAAAACACAAAATTTGCCCTTCAATCACTTAAAAAATAAAATTTTAATTTATCCCAAATTTAATTATAAAAATAAAATAATAATTAAAATAATCATTACAAAAAAATATGGGATATTACATTCTTCCCCCTCAAAAGAAATCCGTCCTCGAATTTCTAGACAGACCAGATCAAGCTAAATTCATAATTTAATCCAAAATTTGGATTACTAATTCCTACTAACATTCTAACTCTCTCGGACTCAGATATGCAAACATGTATCACAAATATATGGTCACCAACTGAAAATTCTAAATGTTTACACTTCGGGTCAGCGTAACTTTTCTGACCACTCTAAGCAGTTTGAATTCGCTGATGAATCAATCTGACCTTCTCTATAGTCTCCAAAATAAAATCTGGCCCCAAAGGCTCTCTCTCACCTGCCTCGGCCCAACAAAGAGGTGATCTGCATTTCCTACCATATAAAGCCTCATAAGGAGCCATTTCAATACTCGAATGGTACGAATTAGTATATGCAAACTCTACCAATGGCAAGTGAGAATCCCAACTCCCACCAAAATCCACAGTGCAAGCTCTCAACATATCCTCCAGAGTCAAAATTGTGAGCTCGGACTGACCATTGGTCTGCTAATGAAAAGTAGTGCTAAATTCTAGTCGAGTACCCAACTCTTCTTGTAGCTTACGCCAAAACTATAACGTAAACTAAGGTCTTATGTCAGACACTATAGAGATTGGCACACCATGCAAGCATACAATCCTGTCTACATACAGCTTCACCAGGCGTGCTACTCCATTTGTTGTCTTGACAAGAAGAAAATGTGTTGACTTAGTCAATCGATCAACGATAACCCAGATGGAGTCGTACTCGGAAGACGTCCTTGGTAAGCCAATTACGAAATTCATAGTGATGTGATCTCATTTCCACTCTGGAAGGGGCATCTGCTGCAATAATCCAAAAGGACGTTGGTGCTCAAACTTAACCTGCTAACAGGTCAAAAATTGACTAACAAACTCAATAATGTCCTTTTTATCCCTGGCCACCAATAGGACTCTCGAAGATCTCGATACATCTTAATGTAACCTGGAGGTACAGAATATGCAGAACTATGAACATCGGTCATAATCTCATTACGTAAACCACCTGTATATGGTAATCACAACCTCAGACCAAACCAAAGGACTTCAAAATTGTCAACACTAAACCCAGGCACATTAGAAGACTTAACCTTCTCAATCAAATTTTGAATCTCAGAATCCTCCTTCTGAGCCTCCTTAATCCGATCCAACAGTATAGATTTTTCTTCCATATGTCCAAACAATACCCCTGAGTCTTCAAATTGTACATCAACTCTAGACCCTATTAGATGTTGCCACTCAGACACTGCAGGTCGTCTCTCAACAGAAATATGAGCTAAGGTACCCACCAACTTCCTACTCAAAGCATTAGCAACCACATTAGCCTTGCTATAATGATATGATATGGTGCAATCACAATCCTTTAGCAATTCTAGCCAATGCCTCTGCCTCAAGTTCAGGTCTCGCTGTCCAAAACTGCACTTCAGACTCTTATGATCTGTGAAAATCTCAAAAGTCTTTCTGTATAGATAATGCATCCAGATCTTAAGTGCAAACATCATTGCTGCTAACTCCAAGTCATGCGTCGGATAGTTCTGTTCATGCCTCTTAAGTTGCCTCGATGCATAGGCAATTATGTTGAACCAATGGTGGTTAACATTTATATCTTTTGTGTTTTGATGATGAACAAAAATGGGTTTTGATTCTTAATCACTTTGTTACTGATGTTGCAAGATTACTCAAGTAAAAGAATCAACAAATCGAGTAAGAAAGATGCCCAAAAGCTGCGGATCAAGTGCTACAACTCGAGTAATAATAGGAATAACTCGAGTTGTTAAAATGACATACAACCCAAGTTAAATAAAGGATAACTCGAGTTAAAATAATGATAACTCGAGTTAAATAGCCTGGGCAAAATTTAACTCGAGTAAACACTTCTATAACTTGAGTTAGACATTGGAAACAAAGCTTGACACAAATAATATTCAAATGTTGATGTTCCAACGGTCAGAACACATGTATAACTCGAGTAATAATGAAAAATAACTCGAGTTACACATTTCAGATGACATCTTCTACAAAGTATAACTCAAGTTAGAGGCTATGTCAGAACATTAAATAAAGGGTTGCTCTATCTCACAACGGCTACATTCAATCCTCCAACAACCATATTGACTTGGAAATCTATAAATATCCTCAAGACACATCAGAGAAGTTGTTAACCATTTGCAAATATCTTACAACAATATCAAGCTTTCTTGTACTCAATCTTGCAAATCATTCATACACTTCTCAAGAGATTTTTTCACTTGCAAATTTATTATTTCTTGAGAGTGTTCATTATTAATTTCGCTCTTCCTTATTGAGAAAATCATTGTATTTGAGAGAGGAAAGTTTTCTTTTTTATCTAGAAAACAAGGGTTATATTGTTAGTGGTTTAATCTTGTACCTTTGAAGCAAGAGTTTGTATTGGTTTAATCTTGCACCTTGGAAGCAAGAGTTTGTAGAGGTTTAATCTTGAACCCTTTGAAGAAAGAGCTATAGTGGATTCAAATTCTCAAGGGGAAGTTTGAGGAGTAGACGTAGGCTAAGAGAGTCGAACCACTATACATCGCAGATTTGATTTCTCTATCCCTTCTATCTTTACATTATTATTTGTATGAATTGGATAAATTGTTCTTACTTTGCTTTTGCTTATTTTGAATATTTTGATAATTGCAAAAATGTTTTTAAACAAGTTTTAAAAGTCAAAAATCCAATTCACCCTCTATTGGATTGCCATTTCGGGCCAACAAATTACTTTATCATGTTGCATTAATACACAACCTAGGCCAACTCTCGATGCATCACAATACACCGCAAAACCTCCAGAACCCGACGGTAGAACCAACACCGATGCACTAGTCAAACATTCTTTCAACTTTTGAAAGCTCTCCTCACATCTATCAAACCAAACAAACTTAACTCCCTTATGAGTTAATTGAGTCATAGGAGCTGCAATCCTAGAAAACTCCTAGATAAATCTCCTATAATACCCGGCTAAATCAAGAAAACTCTGAATTTCCGTAGTAGTCTTAGGCCTCTCCCAATGGAATAATGCCTTTACCTTCTTTAAGTCTACCATAATGCCCTTTCTCGACACCACGTGTCTGAAAAATGCCACTTGTTCGAGCCAGTATTCGCACTTTGCGAACTTAGCATAAAGCCGATGTTCTCGCAAAGTCTGCAATGCTGACTTCACGTGGTCCTCGTGCTCTTCCCTACTCCTCGAGTATATTAGAATTTCATCAAAAAAGACAATCATAAACTGATCCAAATATGGTCTAAACACCATGTTCATCAAATCCATGAATGTCACTAGTGCGTTGGTCAAGCTAAACGACATTACTAGGAACTTGTAGTGACCATATCTAGTCTGGAATGCAGTCTTAGGAACGTCTTCACCTCTAATCCTCAATTGATGATAGCCTGACCTCAAGTTGATCTTAGAAAACTATTGTGCACCCTGCAATTGGTCAAACAGATCATCTATTCTCGGAAGTGAATATCGGTTCTTTACTGTTACCTTATTGAGCTGACGGTAATCGATACACATACGAAGGCTCCCATCCTTCTTCTTTACAAATAATACCAAAGCGCCCCAATGTGAAATGCTCGGTCGAACAAATCCCTTGTCTAATAACTCCCTCAACTGAATCTCTAACTCCTTCACCTCTGCTGGCATCATCCGATACAGTAGAATCGATATTGAATAAGTACCAGGTTGTACCTCTATCGCAAACTTAATCTCCCGCTCAGGCGAAAATCCCGATAACTCCTCCGAAAACACATCTGAAAACTCTCGAACCACTGGTAAGTATTTAACCCTCAATTCTGGTCCTTCAGACTCTATTTAAAAAAATCCAAATATGCCTTACATCCACGATGAATCATCTTCTCTACTCTAATTGCTGACACGTAACTCCGTACAACACTACCTCGCTCACATTGTTAACAGAACTCAGTCTAACCAGGCGGGCAAAAACATACTCTCTTGCAAAGCAATCCAATGTAGCATGTCAATCAGAAAACCAATCCATACCTAGGATGACATCAAACTCTCTCACGTCCAATAAAATAAGGTTAGCTACCAACTCATGTCCATCAACGAAAATCACGCAACCTTGAACCCCAGAATCGGTTAGTAACTTACTAACCAAAGGCGATGATACATCTACTAACCTATCCAACTAACGCAACACCAACCCCGAGCGCTTTACAAAAGGTGGAGTGATGAATGAAATTGATGCACCAGTACATATGTAAGAGTACCAGATATAAAGAGCGTACCAGTAACTGCAGCATTGGAGGTTTGTGCTTCCTGACAAGTGAGATGATACACTCTGGCATGCCCTCCTGTAGCAGCACTACCCTGAGTTGTCTTAGCTCGGCCACTGCCTTGTCCAAACAGGTTGAAGCTCCCTGAGTCTCTACCGGCTCCCTTACCAGCGCCTGTACTGACTGTAGCTGAACCTCTAGCTACCGACTGTCCTATTTGACCACCGATACCTAAGTTCATGGGACAATCTGCTATCTTATGTCCCAGTTGTCTGTAATAAAAATAGTTTTCGGTCGTTCGGTTACATACCCTGGGATGCCTCCTCCTACAGATCGCACAAGGCGGAATCAAGCTCCACGAGCTCTATCTTCCACTCTGCCAACTGGCTACGCCACACTATGGATTTGAGTGCTCTAACTGGGCCTCTTTCTTACGAAAGAATGCCAGTGTCTCTGCTCCGATAAGTCTCCCTGACCCGTGCCCTGCTGGCATCCAAAGATACCTTCGGTATTTGCCTTCTTCAACTCTCTCGGATGTGTCTCATCCATATACTCTATCCCCCTGGCAGACTCAGCCATCTGCCTAACAGTAGTCAATCCCAGAGTGGCTACCACTCTACTAATCGTGGGTCGTAACCTATCCAAAAATTTCCTTGCCAATGCCTCTTCTCCCTGACTTTGAAGAGGTGCATACCTGCTCAAATACTTGAACTTCTCCTTGTACTCCATCACCGACATACTCGTCCCCTGACGAAAGTCATTGAACTCATTCGCCTTCTTATCTTGGATACTCCGAGGAAGAACATATGCGATGAGTTCATCCTTGAACCTAGCCTAAGTGAAATCTCCTCGGGCCTTCAAACTCCTCAACCACCTAGCTGTACGGCTGCTCAAAAGGAACACGGTGAGTCTGACCTTGCTAGCATCATCAGTAATTCCTCGAGCCCCAAAACGATGATCTACCTCAAGAAAGAAATCATAAGGATCATTTCCCATCACACTTGAAAATCTGGTAGCTTGAGCTTCATAAATCTATCTAGAATATCATCCTCTATGACCCGTAGTGTAATAGGTGCAACCACCGGAGCGAACGGTACGCCTCTCTCGGGCTGAGGTTGGGGTGTTGGAGGCACCACCGGTGGAACTGGCTAATCTACAGCTGGCAAATCTGGCTGGCCCCCAACCGCCTTTGCTGGTTGAGCTCTCTCCATGCACTCAAGAACCTGATTCATACGCTCAAATATCTCCATCTGAGTTGTGACTGCTGCTGAGGTGCTGGCACTGCAACCTTTGGCACATTATGAGAACCATGCGGATCCACAACAGACTGATCAGCGACCTCGACAGGAACACGCCTAGGTCTACCACGACCACGGGCATGACCATGACGGTCCATCACTACAGAAATCAGACAGACAGAACATACATGCAAATATCAAAATGCCAGTGATTGCCACAATACCGAGACAGAGATCAAAAAGGTATACAAAGGCAAGTCAGATAGACTAAATCAAGGATACATATGCTCCACATCGACCCAGACAATACAGAACCTAACGCTATGATACCACCTTTGGTATCAGATTATACAACTACCCAAGAGTTATGAAACCTAACGCCCTGATACCACCTTTATCAGGACCCGTTTTCGAACCATGACCGGCGTACGAGGTGAACAGTCTAAAGGAGCGGTCCATCTCGCACAAGCCTCGGAGATACAGACATTCTACCTAAAATTATTCATTAATCCAAATATTTAATATTTAGAAAACATTTTATACTGAAAGTATTTATTTATATAAAATGAATATAAATTTAATAGAGTGAATGTAAAGCCAAAACCCAAAATACAAAATGTAGCCCAGTAACCCAACAACAACCTAATGTGGAGCTCTAATAACAGAAACAAAAGTAGAGCCCGGATGAGAGGCATTCACTATATCAAAAATGCCTCACTGGGATCGAGGTGCGGAATAGTTGCTGAACGTCAAAAATATCACCTGAAAAATAGGTTTACAGATAGACAAAAGAATAAAAGGGGTAAGAATTCCTACTGAGGAAAAGATATTTCAGACAGGCTCCAAGCCTCACATAAACCGTTTTGAAAACAATTTAAAAATATATCGCATATGTATACACAATGACACCAAATAATATACACACTACATATGTATAGCTTTCAGAAAATTATTTCACCAAAACGTTCGCACCTAAGGCATATAACATGTAGTCATATATATATATATATATATATATATATATATATATATTAGAGTCAGAATATGGGACCAGAACAGACAAAATAATAATATGGACTCTGCCACCAGACAAAATAAAGCATGTATCTGGCCGGATACACGGTCACCCCATTACCCCAGTAACTAGGGCATTGACAAAGTATTGGTATACCAAAGGCTACGTACCTCGTAGTTAGGTATCTCATATCATAATATTATATACAAATAATATTAACAAACGAACATGCAGAATATAAACCATTTTGCAAAAAATATTTATACATACCATATATAAATACTATATATCAGAAACAGAAATTTTTTAAAGTAATAATCACATAATTCAGATTATTAATTAGCCAAATAATTATTAGTCCAATTTCAGATCACAGCCAGACACAACAAAAACTACATACAGAGTCTGAAGACACATCCTATGTGTCTAAAGTAGCCATTTCACTCACCTGGAATTCGAAGCTAAAGATCCAGTCAAACGCCACTAGTAGGTGGTTGGTCCCGTTGGCAAGAACACGAAATTAAACAATTACAGATAGAACAAATATCAAAATGTGGTATTATGACAGTACTAAATATATGAAATGCAAATGAAGGTGTTGGCACTCACTAGATGTCGAAAACTCTCTTAGGTCGAAATTAATCGCCCTTGATTCGAAAGTCAATACCCACGTAAAATTATAATTTTGTCCTTGCACTTTTCCAAAATTATTCTTTAGTCCATAAGGCCCCAGAAAATTATAAAATAGTCCCCAAATTTTTAGAATTTATAAATTAGCCTTCCAAGTATTTACAATTTATTATTAAATTCTGCAATTTCTTAAAATTACATTTTTAACTTGAATTCCCTAAAATTATCACTTTGGCCCAAACTCTCCCGAAATTACAATTCAACTATTTGCCAAATATCACCTTTAGTCCTCACTTTTTAACCAATCACATCTCTTCTTTCATTCTTAAATTTTCCAGAATTGGATTTCAACATTCCATAATCATTTTGGCATCAACCAACCTATGATCTTCATCATTTTAACCAATCAAACACATCATCCTTCTTCCTTATTCATCCACAACCCAGAAATCATTCAACCCAACTTTTACTCATTCAAGAACTCTAAGCCATTCAACACAAAGCCATACAAATCCACCCAAATCATACCAAATCGATGCTACAACAGCCATGGATATTCAACAATCACAACTGATGCAAAAATAGTAAATGGAAGTAAAGAACAAGTCTTGAAGTTGAAGGCTTACCTCAAGGTTGAAGAAGAAGATGCACGGTAACGAAGAGAGAGAGAGAGAGCAGAATAGAGAGAGACTGAAGTGAGAGAGAAAGAGATGGAATGAATTGCAGAAATGGCGTGTAGTTGACTTCAAAAGGACAGAAAAGGGATGGTAGAATGGGTACGACATGGGCTGCTCTGATAGAGGAAGAAAAAAGAGACGAAACTTTTGCCCAGTTGACACCGAACGACAACCCTGAGACGCGGACGATAGGTTCGATCACGCCAAACGAAACACAGCTTGACACCAAACGACACATGCGTGACGTAGATGACAGAAGCAAGTCGATCTAACGATGTGTCGTTTCCCGCAGCTTGACACCGAACGACAGCACGCACGCCTGCCAGACGACATGTAGCTTGGCTCACCGACACAGACGCACGGTCGTCCCTCTTCCTATCATTCTAAATTTTTTTTTCAATTTTTGATCAAATCCCATTTAATTAATCATCTCTAATCACTTCCAAAACCTCATTAATAACCCAATTAACATCTAAAACACACAATTTACCCTTTAATCACCAAAAAAATAAAATTTCAATTTATCTCAAATTTAATTATAAAAATAAAATAATAATTAAAATAATAATTACCAAAAAAATGGGATATTACACACGTAGATGGGTAACAACGCACATTGATGAGCTTCAAATGACGGCAAAGTTGAGATGCTTTTCGGGATTTCAAATTTGAATATTTCTCGATGATGTCAGAATTAAATGAATGAACTTTGAGAATGACAAAGCACCTTATTGATTCATTAAGGCACCCTAATGAAAGTCTGGGCAATGACAAAGCACCTTATTGATTCATTAAGGCACCTTAATGAAAGTCTAGGCAACAAGAAGGCACCTTATTGATGAACAAAGTACGTTAATGAAAGTCTGGGCAACGACAAGGCACCTTATTGATCAACAAAGTGTGTTAATGATAGTCTGGGTGAAATTGGATATTCTGGAATAAAGAATAACGCACAGAGATCATGCCATAAAGCACGTAGATGACTATCAACGCACGTAGAAGGCTGTGACGTTATTTAAATCAAATTTTCCACTCTCTCACAATGGCTACTTCAAGGCTTCCAATAGCTATATTCTTGCAAATGGCTATAAATAGACGTCTCCAACATTAGAAGAAGTGAGAGGAACCTTGGCTACAGTTTGCTATCTTTATTTCTCATTTGTTCTCTCACTCTTTAGTTCATACCCATTTGAGCTATTTATTTGCTATCATATTTTTGGATTTGTGTGAGCTTTAATCTGTAATATCTTGGATTGAATCTTGTATCAAGCAAAGTTATTTGCTTGGGGTAGATAGGTTTCCTTGTTGTGTCTTAGAAAAACAAGAGTGGTTGCGAGTAAGTTTTAGAAAACTAGTGGGTAACAATTTTCTAGTTAAGCCCGCAAAAATTAGAAGTTTGGTTTGCTTGTTTTGTCCTAAAAACAAGTGATTTTGGTTTTCTAGTTAAGCCCATAAAAACTAGGGATTCGATTTTCTTGTTGAGCTCGTAAAAACAAGGTGTAACGGTTTTCTTATTAAGCCTGCAAAAACAAGTTGTTGTAAACGGTTTCCCTCCACCGGGAAGTGAGGAAGATAATGGATTGAAATTCCCTAGTAGATCTAGAGGAGTGGACGTAGATCAAGGAGGACTGAACCACTATGAATCGGATTTATTCTCTCTTCCCTTACTCTCTCTCTTACTTGCTTTGAATTTGCATTTGATTTACATTATTGTGTGTGGATTGGATCTTTGATTTTAAGTTACTTCCGTAATTAACTTTGATTTTGGTTTAAAAGAATTTTGTTATTTATTTTATTTTGCAAAAGATTTTCAACAAAGGTTTTAACTTGCTAAAAATCCAATTTATCCCCTCTTAGATTGACATTGCTATTGGGACCGAATTTTCACACCCTGTAACAATGAAGTAGCATAATCATACATTTCTTCCACTGTACAATACATCTTATTCATAATCCTTTCAATACGTTTAAACCATGTTTCTCCAACCAAAGGATCATTTGTACTAAAGAATTCCTCAGCACCATGTTTTAGTACGCATTTTCACTACTTAAGACCTCCCAAAATTCTGCCAAAATAATCTACTGACTTCAGGGTCAGAGTGACATTAGGATGCAACTCTCGACCTCTGACCTTGCTTGTTGTGCAGGATACGCTTAAAGAATTTGAAGACCTTTCAACGTCATTGTTGTACAAGGCAATAACACTATTTATTTGAAATTTTCTTCTAAATTTTTATTGATACAAATAACTTTTAATCTTTTTTTTTTTTTAATTGAGGACTAAATTACTTACTTTTCAATTCGTGTAAGAAATATAAAATGTTCAAACAAATCAAGATAAGATGAATATTTTTTTATAGGGAGAATTACACAAAAATACAATAAAAAAGTATGAATTTCACAAATCCTAATGTAAAATCATTTCACAATGTAAACATTCTAAAATAGTATTTTAGAAATGTCTCAATCTGACTGTTTTTTGACCGCGCATTGACCATGACTAGAAAACTTGACCATACATGAGAAAGTTTGACCAAGAGCAAAACGAGCATAAATCGAGTACAAACTGGGTACAATTCTAATAAATTTATATATAAAGGGAGTATAAACTAAGTACTAGACAAAAATATTTAAAACTATCATTTTAAATTTTTTAGTATTTGATAAAATTACGAGTACACAATGAGCACATCACCAACAAAATAATTACCAAATGTTGCACAAAACAGAGAATGAAAGAAAAAACCATTTTAATGTTTTTAATTATTAGGTAGCCGTTGTGAAAATTAAATAGAACAAAACGAGTACAACATTAACAAATGATTACAAAATATGTTTAAAATGAGTACAAGACAAATTTTAAAAGACCATTTTAAAATTTTCTTATTATTCGATAAAATTATGTGAACAAAATGAGTACAATACGAACAAATGTTTATAAAAAATGTGTACAAAATGAGTACAATTTTTTTAATTTTTTTACTCAGTAAAATTATGAGTACAAAATACACAAGAATGCTCAAGTTTACAAACGAGTACTAAAAAATTTATTTTACAAAATTAGATATAATTGAGCACAAGAGTGCGCCAGTTTACAAAGTGAGCAAAAATAAATTTCACTGATTTTTAGATTGATTTGATAAAAATATATTTGAATTTATTTAACTTTTTTTATTTTTTTTATGAAATGTACATAAAAATACATATATAAAAATGTGGAAAAATAATTTTTTAAAATTTTTTGATTAACTAATTTGGTTCCATTCAATTTCAATATTTGAAACTTTTTTAAAATAATTAAATGAATATTATTAATTTAAAGACTACAATTTTTGAATAATAAATGAATAATTATTATTTTAAATAATAAATGAATAATTATTAAAAGTTCTAGGGATGTAAATAAATTTTTAAAAAAGGTGACATCTCCTCGATGGGACTGCAACTAGCATTTTGAAATTCTAGCTGCCGCCCCTCCCTCGACACCGACCAATTCTCTGCAAACTGCCGCTCTCTCTCTCCATCTTTTGTGCCCCATCATCTCAATTGAATAACAAGGCGTGTTGCCGCTCTTTCTTGTTCGTCGCCGAGCATCTACACTCTCTCTTGTTGGTCATCACGCCACCGTGCGTTCTTCTGCTAAATGTTCTCATTGCGAATCAATGGTAGAGAGAGAGAGAGAGGTGAGGCAAGAGAGTGAGAGAGAGGACAAAAAATTAAGGGGGAGAGAAACTAAAAAAAAGATGGTATAAATATTAAGGCATTAATGAAGTTATAATTTTAGTCGTTTCATTAGTGAAATTGTAATCCTCTTTGTCTCAAAACTAATATTAAAACCTAAAAAAAACTATACTGTCTAATTTCATCTTATTTATATTCAAATAAACATGCAATCAAGTTTACCCCAAAAAAGACTAGTGAAAGAGAGCTCGTTGTTGAATTCCTTGAGGTTTGACTTTTTCTGTTACAGCGAGTGATAAAGTGAGTGGATTTTTAAAGTATCAGGATGTGAGAAATTAAAGCTTGCCTGTGAGAAAGCCTGTCATAAGCAACCCTTCCATACGTGAAAGGGGCTAACGATCTAAAGGTCGCTATCTAGCATAAGAGCAAAGGAGTTGCCATGAGAGCAGGAGAGGTATGAAAGAACTCGACCAAAGAGAGAGGGAGTGGGAGAGACTTTGAAAGTCTGCATTTTTTTCCGGCAAGCCAGCGTCTTGTGAGAAAGCCTGCTTTTAGCCAGTTCCAAGAAAAAGAAAGAAGTAATCAAAGGAAAGCAAGGCAAAAGCACTAGACAGCTGAAGCAACTCTTATAAGAAGCAAGTGGAAAAGAACAATATCTTCCCTCGGAAAGTGTGACCATATCGATCTATCTTTTTTATAGAGCCCTCCAGTGGTGAATAAGGCTAGTCTGTCTATCTTGAGTTCCCCGAGGTTACCCTTCCAAACGCTATAACAATCTCCAAGGCTACTCCTTATTAGTGCTTGGATGTTGGTTCATACGAGCCAGTAGAAGTTTCTATCTTGTTGCGAGTTGGATTATCTTCTGCTTTCCTACCAAGTTTCTTTCTGTCGAAGTGAATTGTTTACCTTCCTGCCCTAAGTTGATTTTTATCCAACATATCCTTCTTCCGGCTAGTCAGTTTCAATTCATCCAGTTCCCTTATTTAGAGGTCTATACGAGTCGAGGGTCCGGCTTGGGTAAGGAGTCGGATATTCGCAATTCCATCAAGCTTAGGCAAGTGCTAGGGCAAGCTAGCAAATCTGTTATCACGCTTTTGAAAGTGCCTTTATCTTGAACGGCCAGTCACTCTGTACCTGTGAGCAATCTTGTGATAAAGTTATATTATTGTCAGTCATGCACCATAAATATAGGTGTATTTGTTTTAGATATAATGAGTTAGTAGATTAGGTCTTTGATAATTTGCAAAATACAACGATGAAGAAAACTTTTATTGAAAATAAAAATTGAGCAAAAAAGATTGAAAGAAAAACTAAGAGAGGATAAAAGAGAGCTAAGAAAAAAAAAAGAAACAGAGAATTAAAAGGTTAATAGAGGATAGATAAACCTGTAGGATATTATGTAATTTAAAAAACAAAAAGGCACTTCAAATGACTATTAAATTTGTTTTTACAGTGGCCTTGGTGGAAATCTTTTATTAACATCTCAATTAAAATCCATCCTAGAATCAAGCTCTCAATTGGTTCCCACTAGTTGTCAACAGCCTCTACCAATCAACTCCCTACCAATTAAGCCTTCCTCAAATCAAGCAATCAACACTGTAGTAGCCAACTCTTCAACACCATTGTGATCTGGTCTTCTTTTCTTCAATAAAGATTTTTTTCCTTTCACAAAAATCTGACTTTGTAAGAGCCAATCATTTTCTCAATCAACTCTTAATAACCCAAAATTTGACCTAATATGCCTTAAATGGATATTCGCTCCTTTTTTTAATACAGGGGTGCACCCCTTACTCCTTAGCAATGTCAACTCCCTTGGACTACTCTTCTGAGCATCACCAACTTTGTTGACATAGAGCTCAATCAGAGTCCAAAATTTTACCATAAACACATAATACTAGGAAACTAAAAATTAAATCAACTATTTTACAGAAATTTCCTTATTTACAGCAGATATTCGGTGCGAATTTCTTCAAAATTTAGGTCCAATCATTTTCCTACATTACTGCTATGAGTGCCAGAAATATAAGTAATTCCCATCAGACAACTGCATAAAAAATATCAATTTGTCACTCATCAAATAAATCTGCTTTCTTACGGTTAAGTCCCAACAATGAGAAATAATTTCTAAAAGTTATTTTTGCTTTATCCCAAAAAAAAAAAGATTAAAGTACAACATTTGGCTTCATCCCAACCCCCTACAAGATGAAACTCAAAGATACTAATAGGTAACTGGGAAAATGGAACTATTATTAAAAGTTACTTGGCAGACAGCAGTTCCACAAAGTATCTGTTGTATCATGGTTTTGTTAGCCGCAGACAAAATCAACATTCAATTGTTGCGCGAAAAATTCAGCCCTGATCTATAAATGCACCAACTCTCTTTCTCTGAAGAAACTGACAATGTCCATGACCATCTTAGGCGCAAAAACTAAGTTTTTTCATAACCTTAGAATATGCCACAGGGACGGTGGACGGCCTTCTAAGTCTGCGTCTCGATTTCTTGGACTGCAGTAAACAGAAATTTTGTTAATGAAAATGATACAATAAAATTCACACTGATATTTGTATCAGAAACAGAAGCATAAATCCAAATTATGAATCCATCATAAATGCTTGTCTGGTTAAGTAGCAGATTCAGTATTTAGCTGGCAGAAGATATTGATTAGAAAATAGAGGATCGCGTAGGTATCTGTTAGAGTGGTGAATTTTTTGCCCAAAAGAATTGCGGCAATATGCTGTATGTTAAATGATAAGTTACAGAACAGAATATGTATCTGCGGCTGTTTTTCTTTCTAGGCAATTTTTAGAGGATCTTTAGTTACAATGAAATACCCTCATCCTTGGCATCATGCACAGAGAACTTGCTAAACCGCTACCATAAAAAAAAAAAAAAGAAAAACCGAACATAAGGCAATGTTCTTAACCTGTTCTAAACAAATATAGTTAAAAAGAAAGAATAGAAATCAATGAGCAGAGAACGCCAGAAATCTGAAAGTCATGATAATGCTCATTGCATGTATCCATCAGCAACACAATTTGAACACAGGAAACAGTATATACTTCAAAAGAAGAAGAAACTAACATTTCGAACAAGCATTTATAAGCATTATAGTTAGAACTTGGTGATGACACCTTGAGAAAATATATGCCTATATAATATACAAAAGGAAAAATTTGCCATTGAAAAATCATATCTTACAAAGCTTGCTAAATTGATTCTTGACATTCTACTACATCTAGAGCAATATGATTCTAATATTCATTTTCACTGTTCTGTCTATTTTACCTCAAAATTAAGCAATAATCAATGTGGGAATGAAAATATTCAATGGAGGCAGCTGCCTCAAATCTTCAAAGAAAAGAAAATAGATTCATCTACAGACACCAAATAAATAATAGATCAGATAACATATTCTGACAAAGGAAGACGTCCAATAATCTCCAGACAAGGACCACAAAAACAGATCTTAATTACATACCATCTACATAGACATCTTAATTACATACCCTCTACATAGACATTATTATCTTATGATTAACAAGTGTCCATAATATTCCCATTTCTTTCAGAAAATATTATCTTCGAGTACTTTTCTTCTGGTAAGCAATTTTTCCATAAACGTGATTAACATCATTCAGAAAATTGCTTCAAAGACAAAAAAAAAAAGAATAACATGTTGGTTAAAGAAGGAAGAGCTCGGAAGAGGTACTGATGTTAAACTCAAAAAATTGTTTGAAATAGTTAAAAGAAAACAAAAAAGAATGACTTGAATACATGTTAAACATGGAAGCAAATAAAAATGACTTATCAATAAAAATACATGCTAAACAAGCAAAACATTTCTATGGAAATTCTTAGGATGTATTAAGTTGTGGAAACATTTTTTTTTTCAATTTTCTTTTTCTTTTTTGCTTCTTTCCTGCAGAAAGATAATGTGTAAATTTGATTGAATTATTTTTTAAATAGAAAAATACAAGACATGGACCTTGTTTGGTTAAATTGGTTTGATGTTAAGACAATTAAAAATTACCTCATTAATCACATAAACCATGTTATTAGTTCTCTAAGAAGCCGAAAAAATGATAATTATGTCAAAATGTGTTTTTCTAAGTTCCATATCAAGTTACAAAGCAAATAAAAATTAATTTTCCATTTTGAAAAATAATTTATTTTGAACAACTAATTCCAACTTATTATCTCTATTTTTTAAACTTTCCACAAAATAGAGATAATTTTATGTAAATGAATGCAATCATTATTTTTTTTTATTTTTTCGCAATTAATAGCAAATTTGATATAAAGCCATGTTCAAACATGTCAATCATCAAAACAAAATAAACCAAATGCATCGCAAAGGTATTTTTCTGATTTCTTCAATTTAACTAGGGAAGTGGCAACCAAATAAAATGCAAAAAACTGGAATCGTTCCTTTGCAAGATCTTGAGAAGAAAAACACAAAGGAAACTTATTTGCAACCTTCATCCTTCTTCCAAATGATTTTAATTATCAGAAACGCATGCACATCAATTCTAAGACCAAATTATTCAAAATCTCCAATATTGAGTTGAAAAATGTAAGTTACTCTTTGCAAACTAATATGCTAAAATGTACAAGAAAGATACCACAAGTAGCACATAAATGTTATTCCTCACACTTTGTAGCACTATTTTATTTAAGGCTCAAATATCAAACATGCCACAGCAAATGCATTAGGATTTCAATCCAAAGTTATCATGTTTACGTTAAATTTCATGGTTCCCTTTGTTGGTTTTATATTTCAGGAGTCCCTAGCTTCTTTCTTTCATTATTAAGTTGTTTGTTTCTCCTCTGCAAGCTTTTTCTTTTTTTTTTTTCTTTTTAATGCAGAAATCAAAGATACAGTTGATGGATATAATCTGAAATTTAAATTAAAAATCTTTATATAATAATCAGGAATTCAAGTAGCAAGTTTTCTGCCACATGAGATGGACCGAATTTCCAAGATATTTTAAGAAAACCCCTATCTTAGCTGTTCAAAGAAGAATCCATGATGAACTAACCGAAGCAAACTGTGTGCCCAATTTATTAACAGAGGCAATAGGGGATTCCCAAAAAAAAATTACATGCAAATGAGACAAAACAAACTAGCAGAAATATAGCACTTAGCTTTCTTCCACTC
The DNA here is from genome assembly GCA_948243855.1 of Flueggea neowawraea. NCBI lineage: Eukaryota > Viridiplantae > Streptophyta > Magnoliopsida > Malpighiales > Phyllanthaceae > Flueggea > Flueggea neowawraea. The sequence continues at coordinate 13,230 of CAODLS014261150.1, read as the reverse complement.
TCTCCACAGAGAAATGCTATTATGAGCCAGTACATCTCTCCACATAACAAAAAGAGTTTGATTGCAGTAAAGCTACTAGAAAATTTAATGGGTGAATCATTGCAATAGTATCACAATCAAAATGATCAAACAACAACTACCTCATTGATATGCCGTACCAAACACACTAATCTTATACTTGAAAGTAATGAAGAAATATCAAAACAAGAACATTTTGAACAGCATGTTAGCCTTTATGAGATACATATCACAAATAGAAACCGATCATATCAACTTGAAATATTTGCAAAAAACAACAATCCCTGAGTAGTTTAAATATTAGAGACGGCATACCTTCAAGTGTGCATTGTGATTTTTCCCCTCTCTCCAACGACGAATAGTCCCATCCTTTAACGTCCGAAATCTTGACTTATATGAACTAACCCACGGAAATTGAAATCATTTATTCCGTGAAAATTAAAAGTAATTCACAAAAGAGAAATAAAGACTAACAATGAAAGGCGGAAAAAGAACCTACGAATAAAACTTCATCTTAACTTTCTTGACTTTGGAGGTGACAGGCGTTGTTGGCTTCCTCTTCTTTCTTCGATCCCTCGATGAAACATGGCGCACTTGCAACAACTAAATCCACACAAATAAGTACACTTTTTGCATATGAAGAATCTAACTAATTGCACAAATAAAAAAAAAATTGCACAAACCAAAAAAAAATCTACTTCATATTCATATATCTAAGTCCATTACCTCAAAAAAAGAAATTGGAAAAGATAAAATGACAATTTAAACTAATACCATCAGTAATTTTACACTCCCGCAAAATCTCTTCTTTCTTTTTCACATTCCCTACTTTGTAAGAAGAAAAAATGAATAAATGTACCCGAATCACTTGGATCTAAATTTGCATAATATTTTAACCTTTTCTCCGGAATAAAAAGCCTCGGAATGAGGTTTCCAAAGCATCAAGCCAAGAAAAAAGATATGACCATTTCGCTTTGGCATTTCTTCAGTCACGTTATAGACAGTCAACAGAAAGAGAGAAACTTACAGAGAATGGGGATGGAGATGAAGGCGAGAGCACAGACACCGAAACAAACTGACTCTGAGATGTAGAAGAGTTAAAAAAAGGACTAGGAAGACTCCATTTGGCATAAGCAGCGCCGTGGAGTGGCTGATTGCAGCGGTGAAATTGTGGAGAAGAGTGGAGGAAGCGAGGAGCGGATGATAGAGATGGGCATGTTTGCGACAGCGAGCGAAGTTTTGTGAAAATCCTCTGCATTGTTGGATTTTTATGGTCGCTCTGATTCCAGCTGCTATGTGTTGTAGGTTTTTGAGCTGGGTTTTGGATGATGCGGATGAATGATTTGGCTGAGGACTGCAAGTCGAGACTGTTTGGCATGTAGGTTAAGGTTGATCTGAACTGGGAATAGACGGAATAGTGACCACTAAGCAGAGCATGATGCCTTGAGTTTCGAATTTTTCTTTTTTTTTTTCCATTTAAGAAAAACTTAACTTTAAAATATCTGCAACAGTACTCTTTTTTTTAAATATAATTTTTATATAAAGAAAGAATATAAGTATTATTAAAGTATAAAATATTTATAATTTAAATTTAATTTTTTTATTTTATTAGTACTAGTAATATATTTTAATATAACAAATAAATATGGTATAGAAATGTATTGTTAATACATAGAGATTAAAGTATAAAAAAAATGTATAATTAATGAATAGAGAGACTAAAATAAAAAGTGAAATAAATTAGTAACATATAATTAGTCAAATTCACTTTTTATCTTATTTTTAGAGATAAAGAATGGAATAAAAAGATGGATGAAAAAGAAATTTAAGCAAATTATCTTTATTATAAAGATAATAATTAATATAACAAGAATATTGGAGATGTTCTTAATACAAAAAGATTGAATATCATAAATAATACATTAAATAAATAATTCACGGGCACAACTATCCTAAATAAAGTAACTAGATTCATAGATTACCAAGAGCACGTACAACACTATTCCTTATAATTTTCCACAAAATACTATATTCTATTCAACTAATTTAATTCAAATTTTGAATTTTACTCTATTAATAGAGAAAATTACTCTCCACGTCTTTTTTATGATTTTGCTTTCACATTTGTAACAAAGAGAGATTATGTCATGATCCGAGACCGTATCATAATCGATGTACGAGAAGAATGGAACCGAATGCCTAGTCATTCCCTCACAAGCCTCGAAGAATAAGACGTTCTATCCAAATTATTCTTTCATTGAAACATTTGTTAAACAAAACATTTATTAAACAGTAGAGTTTCCGAAAACATTTCGAAAACATTTGCAGACAAGGCAAATAGCACGCACAAAAACATTTGTAATACTAATTATTGTATCAAAACAGAGTCAGAGTACACTAGCAATAGGGGAACCAAAAACAGAAATATAACAGGTGTGGGCTCCGCCACCACCCAAGTGCAGAATATACGTGGACTACGCTACAAATCAAATCATGCGTCGGGCCAAGACAGCATGGCTATCAACACTCCCTGATAGCTAGGGCTTCATCAGAACATACTACATCAACACACAACCCAATCCAACTCTCGAGGCATCACAATACACTGCGAATCCTCCTGAACATGTCGGCAATGCCAACATTGGTGCACTGGTCAAACATTTCTTCAACTTTATAAAACTCTGCTCACACGAGTCAGACCATATAATTTTAACTCATTTCTGAGTCAATTGAGTCATATGAGCTGCAATCCTGGAGAAATCCTGGATAAACCTCCTATAATAATTGTCCATCCCGAGAAAACTATGAATCTCAGTAACAGTCTTAGGCCTCTCCCAATAGAGTACTGCCTCTACCTTATCCCTTCTTTGGACACTATATGTCCCAAAAATGCTACATGCTCGAGTCAAAACTAGCATTTTGAGAACTTAGCATAAAGCTGATGTTCTCTCAAGGTCTACAAAACTGATCTCAGATGTTCGTCGTAGTCTTCCTTACTCCTTGAGGCTAGCAAAATGTCATCTATAAATACAATCACAAATCGATCCAAGTACGGCCTCAACACTGTGTTCATCAAGTCCATAAATGACGCTTGTGTGTTAGTCAACCCAAAGGACATTACTAGGAACTCATAATGACCATACATAGTCTGAAAAGTTGTCTTTGGAATGTCCTCATCTCTAATCCTCAACTAATGATACCCCGATCTCAAATCGATCTTGGAGAACCACTGAGCACCCTGCAACTAATCACACATATCATTTATTCTCGGAAGTCGATATCGGTTCTTCACTATCACTTTGTTCAGTTGCTGGTAATCTATACACATCCTTAGACTACTGTTCTTCTTCTTTAAAAATAATACTGGTGCATCACAAGGTTAAATGCTCGGTCGGATAAAACTCTTATCCAATAATTCTCTCAATTGAGTCTCCAACTCTTTCAACCCCACTGGTACCATTCGATACGGTGGAATCGATATCAAATTGGTACCCGGTTGCACTTCTATGGCAAACTCAATCTCGCACTCCGACAGTAGTCTTGGTAACTCATTAGGAAACACATTAGAAAACTCTTGCACTACTGGCATGTCCCATGGTCTCAACTCTGAACTCTGTGGCTTGGTGACCACAAAGGCCAAATATGCCTCACAACCAAGGCAAATCATCCTCTCTACTCTGACAGCTGACACTTATCCCCGTATAATATTGTCATGCTCACCTTGATAATAGAACTCGCTCTGAGCTAGCAATTGAAAGCATACCCTCTTTGCAAAGTAGTCCAAAGTAGCGTGCCAAGTCGAAAGTCAATCTATACCAAATATCACATAAAACTCCCCTATATCCAATACTGTCAATCGACAGTCAACTCATGCCCATCAAAAGTAACCACACAACCTCGGACCTCAAAATCAACTATGATATTATTGCCCAAGGGTGATGAAACCTTCAATAATTCGTCTAACAGATGCACTGCTAACTCAGCATGATCAATAAAATATGGCGTAATAAAAGAATGTGATGCACCAAAATCAAATAAAAAATAAGCAAAAGTACCAAAGATGGATAGCGTACCAGTCACTACCGAATTGGAGATATGCGCCTCCTAACGAGTCAGATGATACACTCAGGCCTGCCCTCCTGCAGTAGAACTACTCTAACTGGCCTAACCACGGTCACCACTCTGATCACCCTGGCTACGGATCCCAGATCTAACTGTACCTCTGTGTGCACCTCTGCTCGCTTTAGTGCTAGCGATGTCTTTACCTACGACCACTGAATGCACTGTCTATGATCTTGAACCATACTTGACAGAACACTTAGCCACCTTGTGTCCCAGCTGTCTACAATGAAAATAGAGACCCTCTGCCCAGTTGCAAGTCCTTGGGTGCCTCCTCCTACAGTTTTCACAAGGCGAATACGAGCCTCATGAACTCTGTCCTCCAGCACAGCCAATCGGTTGTGCCACACTACCACTCTAGGAACCTTGTCCCTATCTCTGGCCTCGAGAGGAATTCATGTGTCTCTGCTCATAATGGCCACTCTGTCCACGACTCTGTTGGCCTTCAGATGTGCATTCAGTCTTCGCCCTCTTGGGCTCTCTCGGATGTCTCACATCCTGATACTCTATGTCTCTCGTAGCCTTAGAAATCTGCGATATTGTAGTCATACCCAAAGTTCCCACCACTCTGCTAATCTTGGGCAACATCACATTTAAGAAGTTCCTTACTAAGGCCTCCTCACCACGGACCTCAGGAGGTACATACCTGCCCAACTCTCTAAACTGGTCCTTGTACTCAATTATAGACATACCTGGTTCCTGGCAAAACTAATTGAACTAATATGCCTTCCTATCCCTCTCACTATGAGGAAGAATAGACAGCATGTGCTCGCTCTCGAACTAATCCTATGTAACAATCATATGAGCTCCTCGATCCTGCCACCACCTAACAGCTCGACCATCCAAGAGAAATGATGCGAGTCTAACTCTCGCTGCCTCATTGGTGAGCTTCATAGCTTCAAAACATCGCTCAACCGTGAAAGTGAAAGTATATGGGTCCTCTCCCATCTTTCCCTCAAATCGGGAAGGAGTAAGCTTAATGAATCTAGCTAGATGAGCCTCAAGATTTGCCAACTGTACAACAGGTGCGGGTACTAGTGCTGGTGCTACCACATCAGGTTAGGGTAGAGGAACTATCGGTGCTACAGCTGGCTAGTCTGGTGCTGTTGTAACTGGCAAGATTGGCTGATCTTCAGCTGTCTGACCTGGATGAGCCCTCTCTATATGCTCGAGAACGCAGGTCATCAGCTCAAACATCTTCATCTGAGCTGTAAGAAGTTGAAGCTGAAACTACTGCTGCGGAGGTGTTGGAGCTGCAAACTCTAGCACGTTGTACACATCATGCTAATCGGCAACAGAATGTGCAGCAACCCCAATAGGCACTCGTCTAGGCCTCTCACGGCCTCCACCCCCACCTCTACCTAGGAGACGATTCATATCTACAAACAAACAAAATCGTGTATGCAAATGTCAAAATGCATGTGACCACCACAATACCAAAACGAAGATCAGAAGAATATACAGAGGCAAATCAGGCAGACTCGATCAAAGATACTTATGCTCCACATCGACCCAAACTAATGAAAACCTATCTCTGATACCACATTTGTCATGACTCGTTTTTGAACTATGACCTACGTGTAAGGCTGGTCGTCTATGAGAGCCTGGTCAATCTCACACAAGCCTCAAAAAATCAGAAACGCTACCCATTTAATTATCAAAACATATATATAAAAATATATATATAATTATATCAAAATAGAATGAATACGAAATCAAATACAAGTAAAATTATAATTAAATCAGAGTAATCAAAAAACAAAATGAAAATCCCAGTAACCCAACAGCATCTCGATGCAGAGTTCTAAAACAAAAGAAGAAGTCCGGCCAAAAGGGTGTCACTAACCAATATACAATGCCTCACTGAGCAAGATGCAAAATGATAGCCGAGTCAAAATTCAACCTGCATATAAAGTAAAGGTAGACAAAGAAAAACAAACGGGGCCAGCGCCAGTGAGGAATGACACTCCAGAATGTCTCATACGTACCTCACAAAGACTGGTTTGAAAATATTTTAAAATATAACATGCATGTATAATAAGACAGTATGGCTATCAACACTCCCTGATAACTAGGGCTTCATCAGAGCATTGATATACCAAAGGCTACGTACCCCATAGTATATGTGTCCCCATATCAAAACAAATCATAATAATTATATATACAAAAGCAAGGCATGCAAGCTAGAGTCAAAAACAAAGTGAAGATATATATACCATATATGAAGTTTCAAAAACAAAGATTGATTATTATTTCACATAACCAGTTTATTATTTAGGTCAATCCTCAGATTAGTCCAATTACAAAAATATAAGCCAAGCACAGCTAAAATAAATACAGTTTTCAGACACAGCTTATGTGTCTGAAACTGTCATTCACTTACCTGATAGTCCAAGCTATAGCAACCAGGCACCACTGGTAGGCGGCTAATCTCGCTGGCACGGACACGAAGCTGAAACAGAGATATCAGAAACGAACAATGAATGACATTGGTATTGTGACTATACCGAAATGTGTGCGCATGCAAATAAGACTCAACACTCAAACAACGCTCGAAATCCCATTTTGGTCTATGATACATCGATAATAATCCAAAGATCTAAATTCATATAAAATTATGATTTGGTCCTTAAACTTTTAAAAAATTACATTCTAGTCCTCTAGACCTCGTAAATTTACAAATTAGTTCTCAAAATTCTCAGAAAGTGCAAACAAGTCCCCCAACCCTTAGAATTTGCAAAATATCAAAAATGACATCTTTGGTCACTCAGAACCTTGATAACTCGAGTTAGCATGAAGCCCAACTCGAGTTATCTAGGACTCAAATTACTCGAGTTAGATGAATGCCTAACTCGAGTTATCCAAGCATCGGCTTAGTCGAGTTATCCATTTGGTCAACTCGAGTAAGTCATATTTTTAGAATTCCCAAAACTCGTTCCAACTTGATTTCACCGATAAAAATTCCAACCAATCACCCACATTAACTCCAAAAAAAGTTGAACATAAAACTAAGGTCCAAGCATCCAAAACAACTCGTAATTATCCAAAATAGACCCAAACCAAAATGATCTAACCCATTTATGATCATCCCTAATTATGGTGATTAAATGCCAACTCTAGGTATTTCTAGACTCTCAATTGCACGATCTAGAACCCCAAACAACCATTTCAACAGAGGCATCACCAATCTAACTCTATGAACATGCATTTAAAACCCTAATATGCATATCTTGCAAAAGGATGAAGAATTGAAGAAATGCAAGGGTTTAGAAGCATAATCTTACCTCTGAGATGATGTAGAACTAATGAGAAACAACTGAAACACAATCTGGACGAGTTTGGAGTGTTTGAAAGTTAGAGAGTCGAATAGAGCCAAATGAGTAGGGTAAGGGGTATTTATAGCATTTCTGTCCGAACATGCTCTAACTCGAGTTTCATACTCTCTTACTCGAGTTATCCCTTCCCATATCATTCTGTGTTCATGGATTGCTCGAGTTATTTAACAACTTACTTGAGTAATCTAGAAATCATATAACTCGAGTTACATAAATCACTAACTAGAGTTATCCGACCCCCACATAACTCGAGTTACTTACTTTGCTAACTCGAGTTATCACTCTTGAAATGCCAAAAAAAAATAACACCCAGAGCTAGGGATCCAATAAAAGATCTACAGAAACCGTATCGGAAAGAGATGAATATTACACAGATAATAGGACTAGAAATAGACAAATATAAGAAGTGTGGTATATGCCACGAGACATAATCAGACAAAAGTATGTGTGTCTGGCTATACACACGACCACCATATTATCCTGGAGACTAGGGCCTTGACAAAGCATTGCTATACCAAAGGCTACATAATTCGTAGCTAGGTGTCCCATATCATATTATCATATAAATAAATAAAACATAGCAGACGAGCATGCAGATCAGAAGGTTTATTATAGAAAATTATAATATTATAATAATTTTAGAAAAATAAAGCTCTTATTTTAGAATTATCACAGAAGTCAAATTTTATATTACCAAACTTTTAACTATTCCATATTACATGTAGAGGTTCAAACATTACAAAAATATATAAATTCGGAAAGACACAACCTATATCTCTGAAACTGTCATCTCACTCACCTAGGCACCGAGCTAAATAATCCAGTTATGTACTGTCGATGGATGGCCAGTCATTTCAGATATCAAATGAAGCTGAATACAGATAATGAACGCATATTTATACATATTTATGTGCATTAACTTATATTGTTTTGAATACGAATTGAGCGTTTGTCATTAGTTTTGGTACTTTTACGCTTTATATTGTGTTTTTCAGGTTAATTGATGATGTCTTGACGAAACGAATGAAAACAAGTTGAAACGGGGCTTGAACGATGACATTTGAGGAATTGGGAGTGAGACAAGACCTTGGAATGACAAGACACATCCGTGGGAGACTTGAGGAAGCAAATATGTGACACAACTGAGCATCCACGGATAGAAATGAGCAAGCACGGCCGTGGAAGAGGCCGTGTAACCCACTTGAAGGAAAAAACTGACGAACACAAACAGCTCTTGTTGGACACGGTCAGAATAGTGTTGGACACGAACATAAAGTCGTGTCGGTGTAGTTGGTAGCCGAAGAAAAATGGATCACGCAGACATAATTGGATTACACGGAAGGAAAGGCCTAAGACACGAATGAAAACTAGTGTCTGTGTCTTAAGGAAAGCCGCAATTTTAAAGGAAACAAGCAGCACATGGACGGGACAAGCTTGGGCACGGTCGTGGCAATGGTCGTGTCTTACTTTAAACTCCTTAAATCGCCTATTTAAGTGGTTTTCAGCATTCATTTAAGGGGGGCCGACTTTGGGATAGAAAATACACATCTTTAGATGCCAAAGAATGTGGGAACGAAGGAGAACATCATTGGGCATCAAGAACGAAGGGATTTCGCGAGGAATTGGAGGATTCAATCATGGGTTTTCCTTATCTCTCTAGATTTCTCTTTGATCTTGTTGTATATATCTCTATTGATATGAACTAATTATATTGCATACTTAGATGTGATGAACCCTAGGTAGATTATGTGATGTTGGATTATGTTATTCATTCAATTGGTTTATGAATTACGACTCAATTATGATTTATAATGTGTATTGTTGAATTGATTGTTGTTAGCCTTTTGATTCCAATATTGTTTTGCGCATGTGTAATCTAGAGATTATGTGTACTTCATTGTGCCTTTTTGTATTTTTATTTTGTCTGTCTGTTCGGATTACGTTTTTGGTTTGTTGTGTTGTTTTCTTCAGGTTTTTGTTAGTATATGACCAGAGAAAATTCTTCTGGGTTAATCAAGGCAGACCCTAAGATTGAGAGGACAACTCTTCAAAACTTCAGAAATAGACTCAGATAGAGGGAAGAGGAGATTGATATGGAAAGGGGCGTGATGGAGCGCAATGATCAAATTCAGAGAGAGCAGCCTCCTGGCAGGGTTGTTCAGGAAAATCCGGCGTTTCAGCCTATGACTATGCGCAGACTATGCTCGGCCAAATTTGATGGGGACGAAGTCTAGCATTGTGAGACCAGTGGTGGCGACCAACAATTTTGAAATCAAGCCTAACAAGAAAAATGGTCTTATGGAAAGCTGCAATTTTGAAGGAAAATGCATCATATGGATGGGACAAGCTTAGGCACAGCCGTGGTCGTGCCCGTGTCTTACTTCAGACGCCCTAAATCGCCTATTTAAGTGGGTTTCGACATTCATTCAAGGGGAGCTGACTTTAGGATAGAAAATACACATTTTTAGATGCCAGAGAACGTGGGAACGAAGGAGAACATCATTGGGCATCAAGAACGAAGGGATTTCACGAGGAATTGGAGGATTCAATCATGGGTTTTCCTCCTCTCTCTAGATTTCTCTTTGATCTTGTTGTATATCTCTCTATTGCTATGAACTAATTATATTATGTACCTAGATGTGATGAACCCTAGGTAGATTATGTGATGTTGGATTATGTTATTCATTCAATTGATTTATGGATTGCGACTCAATTATGATTTAGGCTTGAGACTATTTCCATTCTCGTTGAGGGGACGAGCTAAGCAAAAAACTTGGTGTGTCGAAGGCTTACACCTAGAGACTAAGGCAAGTGTACCTATCGTCTATAGCAAGTGGACCCTTGAGTACCGAGTGTCGTATCCCACAGAGACTATGATTATTAGTTACTCACTCTTCCTCTATTATCTAGCCGGCAAAATAAATGATTCCGACTCTATAAAATAAATAAACTAAACAAATGCATACTCAAATTAAACGGTAGAATAAACGATGGGAAGATGACACGTAGACACTGAATCCCCCTAGACCGAATTAAGTGATAAAGACTCGTTATTCAAACAATCATTCAGGTAATTAGACCATGGAAATTCCTAAGGTATATTAGCCTCTCTCTCGAGTTAGCTAATGCCTAACGACTAGGTTGATTAACCGAAATCTCTTCCTAATTAAAACCCCTATCGTTGCTTTAACACTTTGCTTGGTGAATTTTACTATTAGGTTTGACCCTACTTCGGAGGATTTATGTCGACCTATCTCTAGGTTTGCATGCAACTTCTCTCAATTATGAACGTTCTATCATACACAGAATCTCTCGATTACACATGTACAAAACAATATTGGAATTGAAAGGCTAGCAACAATCAATTCAACAATACACATTAACAAACATATGATTGAATCAGAAGGGACTCAAAGCAAACAAACCACATCGGAGTGAAATTCAGTACCATGGCAAATGCGGAATAAATGCTATGTAGATGCATGTCCCAAACTTAGATGATGTTGAAAAGCCTTTTTGGATCAAATGTCTAACACCTTTGTCGAATATCGAACATCTTTGTAAAATTACAATTTAGTTCCTTAACGTTGCAAAATTACACTTTATTCCATAGGACCCCAACAAATTACAGGTTAGTCCCCAAACTTTTTAAAAATTACAAAACATCCTCCAATTATTAAAAATTTGTAAATCAGTTCCTGAACTTCCTGAAGTTACAAATCTAGCCCTCAACTTCCCAGAATTTCAAATCTATTTTAGCTTTCCAGAATTACAAATATGTCCCCACTTTAGAAAAATTTTAGTTTTGACCTCATGATAGAAAATCTATTCAAAAACATCAAAATCACATTTTGATCGACATCCAATGTTCCAAGTCACTCACATTACTTCAAATCAACTTCTAATACACAAATCTATAATCAAATCCATTAAAAGAACTTAAAATCATCAAAATTTCTCACATTTTTGGCCTAAGCCTAACCCACACCAAAATCTTAGCATACGCCTCTTATGTGTTGAGATCACTACCTGTGCTAGGAAACCACAAATTTGTAATCAAAATTTGGGGTTAATTTTATTTACGGTCACTCTAAATTTATGTTTGTTGCAGCATGGTCACTTAACTCATTTTTTTTTCAGGAATGTCATCGAACATTGATTTTCATTGCCAAACAGTCACTATGACCAGATTTTACAAGTCATCGGCCTCAAATGATGACTAGGCATGTCACGTCACTTAAAAATTTCATGTGGATGTTGACGTGGAAATCCAACTAGAAACCAAACCGATAACTGACCAAAAAAAGCCAACAAGAAAACCAACCCGACCCGAAACATGGCAAAACCCTCAACCCGAGCCGAAAATAAAATCCCCTCCTCTTTTGTCCATCTCAACTACCCCAATGCGCAAAACCAAGAACGATCAAAGTTCAGAACATAAACCTAGCATTCAAACCCAAAATAAACTAAAAATTAAAACCAAAAAATTTAGCATGACTTTTAAATCATGAGGTCAATTTTAATTTAGGTTAATAAATAAACCAAAATTTTAGAACACAAACCCATCATTCAAGATTGTAAGTTCCATAAACAAAAGAATTTATATAAACAATAGTCAATAAACATGAATTGGTTCTTCAAGTTTTTGAAACATAAACACTCACAACTTATAGATTCTTTGGATAATTCAGATCTATTTAAAAAAATAGTGAAATTATTTGATTTAAATTATAGCAAAGAAATCCAATTATCAAAAGCATTGTACCTCATTGATTTCTGAAAAGGAACAAAAACCATTGAGATTTGAAGATGATTTTCGAAAGGAAAAATGTCAGACACATGTCACATTGAAAATTCGAGGCCGACCCAAAAAACAATGTCATTAACGCTATTCTTTCTGCCCTAAAGTCTGGGTTTTTCATCTTAGTCTATGTTGTTATTTCTTCTCTCTCTCTCTTTCATATTGTAGACCTGGGGGTTTTAGGTAGAGGGCAGAAGGACTAAAATGGAGGTAGAGAGTGCAGAACAGTGGTAGACTTGAGAAAGAGAGACATGAGGATGGTGGCAATGTCAGGTTTGATGGAGTGTGAGAAGGAGAGAGACGAGGATGTTGGTAGTAGTGGGTCTAGATGAAAATGAGAAGGAGAGAGACGATGAATGGTGGTGCTGGTGCTAGAGAAAAACGAAAATTGAGGGAGAGACAGAGAAAGGCTTGAAAGGTTTGTGATGGATAGGGCTGTAAGCGAGTTGAGCTGCTCGACTCGAGCTCGACAAAAGCTCATTCGAGATCGACTCGTTAGTATACGAGCCTGAGCTCAAAAAAAATTGTAGGCTCATTTTTCTGAACGAGCCGAACTTGAACATGCTGAAGCTCAGCTCGTGAAGCTCGCGAGTAACTCGAATATAGGCTCTTGAACGGGCTCGCGAGTAGCTCGAATTGTAGGCTCGTGAGTAGCTCGAATTGTATGGTCATGAACAGGCTCGCAAATAAGCTCGTCATCAGGCTCGATTAAAACTTGTATAGGAGCTCAAAATGGAGCTTATTTAGATAATAATATACTTATATATACTAATATTATATACCTTTTATTGTGCTTTATATTATTAATATGTAATGTAACATGAACAATTTATGTTGTGTATTACATGTAAGTAATTTCAAGTTGTATAATTTAACAATTTATTTAGCACATGGAATTTGACAATTCAACTTCAAAAAAATTAGACTAATATAGTTCTTATGAATTGCAATCCTATA
>CAODLS014260858.1:0-11059 GCA_948243855.1 Flueggea neowawraea | reverse complement strand
CATCCGAGGTTGGATGGTTCCATGACAGTAAGGAAGATGCAAGCTGACTCTAAGGTGAAGCTTTTGATTTCCCATGAAGGAATGTGATTTTGAATGATGAATAATTCATAGAATTTGGTGAAATTTACAGCTGAAGTATACATTGATTTTGCTCTCCTTTTATCTGCTGTTATTGTTGTTTATTTCAATTTTCAGTGATTGAAACAAATTTCTTATGCTCACCTTAATTGTCATTCAAAAGTACAACAGCTTAACAACATGAAAAACAAATATTTAGCTCTTTTGAATTAGATTTTATTTTAACGGTATCTTTTCCGATGAAGTGTTTCGACATGCTAACTACTGAACCAATCCATTCTTTATTGTTGGTTCGAGTGAGATTAGACATAGATTCCAACCAAGTGACCATACTTGTCTAACACATTTTCATTTCATCACTGCAAGGATTCTCTTTTCTGATTGTTCTCTTGATTTTAAACTTTAAGGGTCAGGCATGTTTTGGAATTATTAGAAACGATTGACAAGGTTTACTTTTTGGATAGGTTAATGTGTCTCACTTTTGTGCCTGCAAATCTAGAGTTCAGGTTGGCATTTATCTGTATATGTCTAAAACTCAAGTCCCTACAATGCCTCAGAAAGCAGCTCGCTATTTGTTTTTCAGTTCTTGACTTTTTTGCATCTCTTTGGTGCCATTCTTCTCTCTGTAAAACAATGCAACATTGACATAAAAAACCTTTCTCACATTTCAAAAAACTTTAGCCCCCAACCGGATTGTTCTTTGGACTCTTTGTTTAACATTATTCTTTACCACATCTGAATGGAGATTCTACATTGCAGATTTCGTAAATTAATGTAAATTTGGTACATTGTTTAGTAAAAAGATAAGACAATAACACTTTTTGTTGAACAAGTTAAACACTGATAAATTTGTACATTACATTAAATGAATGTATTATAAGGGACATTCATATTATAAGGGACTTGATAAAGTAGTGCATTCGATTTTTCAAAGCGTAAAATCTTTTTTGGCACTAATTTTTGTATTTCTTGTAGCAAATAAAATAAGCATGAAATATAGATGCCTCACAATTTATTAAAAAGGTTCATTTAAAAAATGTGAAACAAAAATTTACGAATCATAGAAGGAGAATTCAACATATGAAATGAAAATATTTTTTAAAAGACTTAGATTTTTTATTTTACAATTTTAAAGAAGAATTCAGCACCACTCAAAACACATCATTTTAAGCACCATAAGAAATAATTTTGGTTCTCTCCAAGTAGATTGAAGCAATAATTCGAACGATGGGACGTTTAGAGAACGTCTTGCACAATGACAGGTTCAAATAAATCATGTTATATAGTTCTCTCCCATTCATAAGATTGCATGATCAAGATTAGCAGCAACATTAATTTCCATTTCCACCACCCAAGGTGGATCCCCTTTAGTCTCTTCTCTCCCTTTCACTCAACAGAATTAAGGTTGGAAATCTGGTAAACACCACATATACTTGATTCGCTAAATCCAACTAAAATCCTAAACACTTACCTTTGTGATCTAATCAATTTTAGAATAAGCGGGTTAGAATAAGAGGGAAGACACATAAACGGGGGCGATCTTTCGATGCTCTGCACGCAACACTATGGGTTGACAAGAATTTGAAGCCAAGTGGCTACTTAAAAATTCTAACTCTTTATTCACTTGGACCAACAAACATTGGATCAGAATAAGTAGTTTGGTATGAAAAAACTAATAAAATCTTAAAGGTGTTGAAAAGATCACAAGTTTTTAGTTTTTTACCCTTACGTATAAGGATATTTTCACCCTTTACAAACTATATATCCTTATTTAAGATCAAGTGGAATATTAGTGTTAGTCTTTCAAAAGTTTAAGTTAATAAGTGGTATTTGGATTTCAGTTATAACTACATCGTCTTACAAGTCCTTTCAAATCCAATTTTAGACTTGAAAATTGAAATAGCATAAGATACCTTGTTGACGTTTTTTATGATGAGTGAAGAGCATGAAAATTGACTATAATACATGACATATGTTTTTAATATTAAGTTAAAAATCACAATAATATGGAGAAAATCATTACCTTTTAAAGATTTGTCTATTGATCATATCTTTAGAAAATAATCTTAAGGCGCATTTTCAACATATGTTAATAATATGGTTATAACCACATTCTGTTACAACTTACCACTGCTATTGCCATTCTTTTTTTTTTTTTGTATGAAACTATATTTTCATATTTTTCCCTTTTTTTTTACATCAAACATACCGCTTGAAACCCCAGCCCTCCAAGCCCGCCGCTCGAAACTTAAATATCCTGGTCTAAGTCGGGACACTGAACCAGCAGTGTCAAGCATTCGCGGCTTTCATATTTTTCCATTAAATTATAAGTGGAGACACCAATTAATTTGGTATTAAGATTAGGTAAAAGCAAGATGTGGCATGACATTATTGTATGGAAATGAGAGAGGTTGTCCATCACATTCCTTCTTAATATGAGTTTTGAGGATCAATCGATCCATTATTTATTGAATCCAAAATCCTCTAGTAGGTGTCGTGGATGATATTATTCACAGGCAGCCACGGCTGTAGATGGAATGTCTTTTAAGTGACCAAAGTAGGGATGGATTGAAAACAAACCAAAACTGTACACATTGAATGAAAATACTTGTCAATGGACCACTTCAATATGAAACCATTTATGGTTTCAATTGAATTTTTAGACCAACAAAAGCCTTTGAACATTTAAGATAGCCACTGCAAATTGGATTCGCAAAATTGAAGATATGTTGGGTCATTAAATTTCATTCATTTCTCGCACCCGATCAACGTTGATATTACCTGTTTTGATCATACTAGATACAAATACGGATATTATCCACATTTTACTGTGTGGGCACGGATATGATATAGATATAATATTATTTTGTTCATACTTATACTCGTACTCACTAATAATACTTGTATTTATATCCATATTTGTATTCATAACCTGCATGTATGTAATATAATATAAATCATATTATTACTATTACAACATATAAAATACGAAAGTATTATCACTACTTTAAAGAATTACAAATCTAAATTAATATAATCTCTAAATATATTCATACAAGTGAACAGGTACCCATGAATAAGCGGATATTTTCAGATAGGGTACGAGCAGTGGCAGAGCTACTGAAAAACAAGCACAAGCTCAAGCCCCTTACTTGGTTCTTGAGGTTCTATAGTTTGGTCCTTTCAATTTTATAATTAGCCAAACTAGTCCGCACAACTTAATTTCGCTAGTTAAGTTAAAATCCTGCTTGCTAAAAAATTTAAACCCTATCATTTACAAATCAAAATTACCAACCATAATAGAGAAACTTACACTAAAAAGCAAAACAATCAAAAAAATAATTAAGAAATTATTGAGTTTGTGTTTGTGTATCACTTAAAAATTAAAAACCACAATTAGGAACACCAAATTTAATGAAACCCAATCAGTTTATGTTAGTACTAACCAATTTTAAATTTATTTCTTTCTAAAATCCATTAGTTAATATAGACGATCAAGTTCTATAACAAGTAAGTGCGAAACTATTTTGCAACGCTTCTAAAACATGGTGAATCGTTAGTTGTATAAATATTATATGTACTTGAACATTTTACTTAAATTTAAGACTTAAGTTTTGCTATATGTTATATATTTAACACCTATTTAACTCAAATCTTGGCACCACCATTAAATATGAGTAATAATTTTTGTTACCCATATATGTATAAATAAAGGCCATAAGAAAAAAGTGCGGGTAAAGATATATATATTGATTTTTTTTACTTGAATTAAATTATAAATATCTTCTTATTACATTAAAGATACTTTTATAATTTTCACTATCACTTCTGTTAAATGTATTTTTTTAACCTTTTGTATCCTCCTGATTAATATTTATATGGTTAAAAAGGTATGAGAGTCGAGTTAAAAGAGATTTTGTGCTTTGAGAAGTTCGAATTAGTAATTTTTTGATGAAAAACTAAAGTAGAATAAAAACAACCACATCTGCTACTAAATATGTTGTTAGATAACCTGCTATCTTTCTTTCGCTTTTGATACATCACAAAATAATTTTCCAAGTTCTGTTAAAAAATAAAGTTAAAGAAAATATAAACCCTATAGGTTGATGCCACTCAAATTTGGCTCAACTATATGAAATGTAGTCTGTCTATAAACTATTAGATGATTATAATAGTCACCAAGTCAAGTGATAAGATCCTGTTTATATCATCAATAGTCATATTATACCAAATTATAAACCATTTTGGCTTTCAATAATAGAGTAAATCTTTTGTTTATGTATAATATATATATATATATATATAAGTTAAGGATTTTTCCCAACCTTTACCAAGTGTATTCATATTTGATTGACACTCCTATGTATACTATCTTATGTAGCTAACATGGCAAAAATAACAGAGCCTCTAAACCGATCTTTATTGAACCGGACCAAAAAAACCTTATGTCCTGAACCGTTTAGTTTAGTAAACCTTAGGGTCTAAATTGAGCCTTATCACAACTTCTGTTCGAGCAACAAAATACTTTGTGGTAATTATGTGGTTTACCAATAAAACTTTGAAATATTTTTATTGCGTACAATCTACTTTTGCTTATTACAGATACACTTTGCAATATTTCGCCCGTACGCGTGCCATTTTTCAGATTCATGGACATGTTATTTATTCCGTACGAACAAGCTATATTATTTATATGTAGTTTATAAGTTGTTTATATGTTGTTTCTTGTTTATATATTGTTTGAACGTTTTTATATATTATTGATATCTTATTTATATGTTGTTTATATGTTCAAAACAATATATAAACAAATCTGTTTTTTTATATGTTATTGATTTATTGTTAATACTTTGTTTGTATGTTGTTTTCAATACATAAACATCATATAACATATATCTTATTTATATGTTGTATATATGTTGTTTACATGTTGAAAACAATATCTAAATAAATCTGTAATTTATATGTTGTTGATTTATTATTTAGATATTGTTTATATGTTATTTATATCTTGTATATACGTTGTTTTCAACATAAAAAAATATCAATAATATATAAACAATATTAAGTTTTAAAACAAGAAAGAACATATAAACAAGTTCTAAACAAATCTAAAAAAATGAACAGATTTTAAACAAAATATTGGACAAGTTTTAAAAAACAACAACATATAAATAAACTTTAAATAAGAAACAACATATAAATAAATTTTAAATAAGAAACAATATATAAATAAATTTAAATTAACAAATTTTAAACAAATTTCAAACTAATTTTAAGGGATTTTGCAAAAATTTAATTTATAAACATAAAAATATAATTTATAAAATTATGAATGTCATACACATAATTTTAAATTTTTTATTAAAATATTAAAAATAAATTTGATAAATTTTTAATATGTTAATATGGGCTCCATAAATCTGAAAATGGCCCGCATATGTTTGGAAGCTAAAAAAAATTAAAAAAAGGACTAATTACAGTATATACCACAATTTGTAACTTTCTGGTCTCATTCCTCCTCTTTCTCTCTCCTTTTTCCATCTCTACAATCTTTGCTTTCTTCCTCTCTCTCCATCTCGTCCTTCTCTCTACTATCTCTCTCCTCTCCCTCAACTGATCTCCGTCCTCTTCGCTTCCGTCGAATCGATCTCTGCCTCCTCTCCACTGTTAGAGACACGCTCAGATTCCTCTCTCTATTTTTTGTTCTCTCCCCATCTCAGTTTGAAGAAATCGCCGCCGACAGTTCACGACATCGTAGGTTCGCGTCCGATCGAGGTTCATTACGATCTCTGCCACCATTGCTTCATCAAATTGAGGAGAAGGTTACGATCTCCGCTGCGCGATCATCGTGGCGGAGATGTCAGAAGTCGATTTGTCAGATCGAGGCTGAGGACGGAGACTCAAGGATGTGGAGGTGGAGACTGGAGGAGATGAAGGTAGAGGACTGAGGTAGTGGAGACGAGAGGAGATGGAGGGTGCAGAGGAGGAGATCTCAGTCGTTGATTCGTCAGTTCGAGGCAGAGGACGAAGACTAGAGGAGGTGGAGGTGGAGATTGGAAGAGTAATCGACGGAGGCTGAAGTAGGTAAAAGTGGAGGACGAAGGTAGCGGAGACTAGAGGAGTCGGAGGAGGAAGGAGGAGAGGCGAGCAGACGGATGGCGAGGCAAGTCTCCAGACTTTTGTGTGTGTGTGTTATGTTGAATGTTTGCAGCTTGAAGGTGAGTAAAAAGTCGTAGTGACGTTCGGAGGATGATTGATCATTTTGGGGTGGCTTGGCATCGTAGCATGGTGGTCGGAAATCGAATTTGCTACTGGTGTCGAGGTTGATGGTGGTGATTGAATGACTGAGGAATTTTTAAGTTTTTTAAGTTTGAAAAAAAAAAAAAGGTTTATTTAAGGTTGTTAAAAAGGGTTTTATAAGGTTTATTTTTTTATTTTAAATTTTTAAACGTTTTTAAAAATTTAAGGTTGTTTTTTTTAGTATTTTAAAAAATTTTAAACTTTTAAAAAGTTTTTGTTGTGTTGATTTTAGTTGTTTTTTAGGGTTTAAAAAAGTTTATGTAGAGTTGATTTTAAGTTTACTTATGTTGTTTTTAGGTTTTAAAAAAAAATTATATAGAGTTGATATTACACATAAAACCGTTTTTAAAAAAGGTGACAAAAAAGTTTATATGAGGTTGATATAAAGTTTATATAATGTTTTTATTAAGTTTTCAAAGTGTTTTTAAAATTGGTTAAAAAGAGTTTTTTTAAGTGTTTCAAAAATTTATAATGAGTTTATATTAAGTTTATTAAATTATTTAAGATTTGTTTATAAATTTTAAAAAAGTTTATATTAAGTTTATATTAAATTTATATGAAATTTATAAAATTTATATAAAATTTATATAAATAGGAACTAAAATAAATTGTAGAGTTAATTTTATGTTGATTTTAAAAAAATTTATGTCGAATTTATATAGAGTTGATATTAGGTTGATTTTAAACTTTAAAAAAAAATTATAAAGTTGTTTTTAAATTGATTTTAAAAAATTTATATAGAGTTGATATTAAATTGATTTTAAGTTTTTAAAAATTTTTTATAAAGTTGATTTTATGTTAATTTTAAAAAATGGAGTAAAAAAATATAATAATTAAAATAAAAAAATTATAATAAAAATGAAAAAAAATAATTTTTTTGTGGTATGAGATATAAAAAAAATAGGTTGAGTATTATAATATAAACAAAAGTAAGAAATATATGAGAAGAAAATAAATAATTTTTTTATTATTTTTCTAACTTGACCTGAAAAAAGAATGGAAGTTGCTAACAAGAGGTGGGCTACTGGGCTTTGTCTAAGACTTGGATTAGGCCTCGAATCAAGCATGTACATTGGAATTGCGCATTTGCTCTCTTTAAATTTTGTTATGCTTATTTTTTATTTCTGACCTTTGATTGAATATAAAAATTAGACTTGAGGAATAAGAGGAAGTGTTGTCTATCAAAATAATTATTTAACAAGGTGACATTTTTTTTCTTATTAGATTTAGTGACTAAGAGTTAAAATTAATATTTAAAATTTATTAGTAAATAAATAAAAATTTAAATTTAATACGATATCAAACAACGCACCAATTTAAAATCTTAAAATACAAAAAAAAACAAGTCTGTTTTTTAATTTCTTTTCTAAATCAAAATAAACATGAGATGAGTGTTACTTGTTAAGGGCATTCCTTCAAAAATATCTCAGACAAACACACCAGAATTAAACAGTCACATCCCCAAAACACCCTTGAAGGACCTTACGAAATGACCAAAACACCCTAACTCATAGAATGTCCTCTCTAGGTTGGTCATCAGAGAAAACCCTCACAGGGCCCCCACACACACAACAAAAACCGCCAAAACCCTAACCCCAACTTGTGCTTTCACCACAAAAAGAGAGTAAAGTCACTAGGGTTTTAGCTCCATCTCCCTAGTACCCATACAAAGTTACAAACAGAGAGAGAGGGGAGGGGGGGGTAGGGGGGGGGGGGAAGAATTGTGGTTTTAGGGTTTATCTCTTTGTGGGAACAGAGAAAACAAAAGAAACAACAATGGTTGCTGACAAAGGGAAGAAGATGAAAGTGGCTGAGAAAAATGAGGAGGAAAACAACCAACTTGATGAAGAGCTTGTTCTTTCCATCGAGAAGCTTCAGGAGATCCAAGATGACCTTGAAAAGGTTCCATCTTTGCCGTATTATTTCATGCAATTATGTTTTTGTGGGTTTCTCTGGTGAAGCTGAATTTGGTAAAGTTTGGTGAATTTTGCATTGTAAAGCTGTTAACTTTTTTCAAAAAGTTTTTCTTTTTGGATCTTCTGGGAAAATTCTTATGGGGGTTTTCGTTTGAATTGCTTAACACTTGTGTGAATTGTAGTGGAGGTAAGTGAAAGGTCAAGTATTTATGTGTTACTGGACATAAGTTGTATCCTCGGGGTTTATGTATTGCGAATTGTCGGATATATATGATATTGAAGTTGTTTTACTGGTTGATTATTGATGAATTTACTCTATTTAATGATTAAGAACTTTCTTTTTCGATGAATTTTTTGTCTTCTTTATTGTGCTTGTTTGGTCAGCTGGGGGATATCCCTGGAAGCTGATAATGGGATATAATTGGGCTGATTTTTTTAGTCTGTTAATGGTGTGTAGATAAATGAAGAGGCAAGTGATAAGGTTTTGGAGGTAGAGCAGAAATATAATGAACTTCGCCGCCCAGTCTATGAAAAGCGGAAGGAGATCATTAAATCCGTTCCTGACTTCTGGTTAACTGCTGTTAGTAATTCGCCCTTTTCTGTTTTTCCTGATGAAATGACAGGGTGGTATTTGTTATCATTTTAATTATTCCTCTTTCTGATATCTTATTGGTTCTATGCAGTTTTTAAGCCACCCTGCTCTTGGTACTCTTTTGACTGAAGAGGATCAAAAGGTCTGTTCCTTGTTCCGACATTAGCCAAAATATTCTGTGCTAATATATTTAAGTTTCATCTATTTAGAACTCCTCTTACTTGTGACTGGAGCTATCCATGAACAACAAGCACAATCTCTGCTTTTTATGATATTGTTTTATGACATTAAGTTTCTATTTAATTTAGTTCATGTAGCTCAATTTTCTTTCATTAGAAGGTCCTTGTTAGATTGTTTTGAGTCTATGGCTGATCGTGCAGAATGGGAAACTTCCTCGGCCTTGTATTTGATTGAAAGCTTGGAACACCATTGTTCTCAATAATGAAATTCCATTTTTATTTAAAAAATAGTCGTCTTAGTTGTCTTCACCTTTTTTCCCTTTCCTTAATTGAATAACAATTGAATAGGGGTGATTGCTGCTTATTTCACTGTTGACTTGTTTAACAGTTGATTGCCTTTTAGTCATTATGTTTTGCTTTGGCCTTTTTTTGATAGATATTCAAATTTTTAACTTCTTTGGAAGTGGAGGATTTCAAAGATGTGAAATCGGGTTACTCTATAACATTTGTGAGTTCATCATTTCTTTTTCCTTAATATGTTGATTTATTATTACTAAAGTTTTTGCTGTTTCCTTCTACTTGCCTTGCCCAGAAGAAAGCTTCTGTTTTGTGAATGTCTATTTTTTGTGTCGTGCAGCACTTTCAATCCAATCCTTATTTTGAAGATACAAAGCTTACGAAAACTTTCACCTTCCTTGATGAAGGAACAACAGAAATTACTGCTACACCAATAAAGTGTAAAGAGGGCTCGGTGAGCTTTTCAACATTTGTATTGTAGGTGTTTCTAGGTTTGTACTTTTGCCCTTATTGATTGTATCTGTAAACTGTGAAGGGCCTGCCTAATGGAACTGGTCATGAGAAGAAAGGGAACAAGAGGCCTTTGTCCGAGGAAAGGTATGTTTTCTCAACCTTCCAATTGCTGACTTGTTACCTGATTCTGTATACATTTTTCTTCTTATGTAACCTCATATCATCTTTCTAGAAGATATTTTTATGTACATTAGAAATTTTTATGCCTCGATATGTGTTTAATGTCATGCAGTTGTGTTTCATTTTGTTCTAAATTTTCAATCGAATGCAAGCAGTAGTTTCAACAATTTAAAATGGTTCCTTGTTTTATTTTTATGTGGTTAACATTTAACAATATGAATAGTTTTGTGGCATATTGATTCAATATTTAAAATTCTTCTCTGTGCCTCTTTTAAAAAGACAACAACATAATGTCACCATATTTGCCCATTCTTTATGTTCCCTATGTTTAATAGTCTTTATGTTCCCTATGTTTAATTTGGATGTTACTTCTTGCATTCACTATGGTATATTAGTTTTGGCACTTACTCTGCATGTCGTGCAGTGTACTATGTATCTCTTTTAGTATTAAACGTGTTTTGCTGTACACTTCCTTTGAATTATTGTACTGCCTTTTCTTGTATGTGTGATTTAAATTAGATTGATAAACTTTAGATATTAAAATGACATATGCCAGACAGTTTAAGCTATGATAACTCTTGCTTTTCTTGTCATTATCACATGGATCTTTCAAAATCATTTGTATATATTTATATTTCTTTGTATTCTGAATTGTCTTTTGTGAAACATGCAAATTTACCCATTTGAATGCAGCTTTTTTGAGTGGTTTAGTAATACAAGTGACAAAGATGAGGACGTGCAAGATGAGGTATGCTGTGTACAGGCTTTGCTAATTTTGTTTTTGTTCTTCTTGCTTAAAGATTGAAGAATTTGAAATGTTTAACTGAAAATCTGCAGATCTCAGATATAATTAAAGAGGATTTGTGGCCCAATCCTCTTGCATATTTCAATACGGTGATTTCTCTTTTCCTGTGTTTTGTTTTCTTTCACTTCACGTGGAAGTTAGGCGTCAAGAAAAATCTTACTTTCCCACTTCTCATATGCAGGAACCTGATGAGGAGGATTTTGAAGAGGATGATGATCGGGTAAATATATCCTTCTAGCTACTTTTGATGTTACCA
>CAODLS014256341.1:0-18448 GCA_948243855.1 Flueggea neowawraea | reverse complement strand
CAAATATTCTCTCTCAGGGTAATTAAATTATTAGTATGATTAATTTGATTAATCATTAATAATTTAGGATTTTATGATTTAGATCATAAATATAATATGAGATATTATCCATTAATGTAATGGGCTTTTAATATTAATTACTTCTTATAATATTTTTCGGTATAAATTATGTGTGATATAATTTGGGCCCATGTAGATTAATTAAGGAGTGCTTTATTTAGTGATAATGTATCATGTAATTAAAAGCCCAATAACATTAATAAACCCTAATGTAAAATTCGGCCATACTCTTATTTTTTAGGAGATTTTATTCTTGTATGACAATGAGAAGGAAACCCTAAAAGGGGTATAGAAAATTTGGCACACACTCCAATTTAGGGTTGTGGCCGAATTTTCCCCCTCCTATTTTTTAGGAGTGTGCCGAATTTGTGAAGGAGGCTAATTAGGAATCCTTATTCTTGTAGGACAAAAAATGGGCAAACCCTAGTGTGCTTCTTTAAGGTTTTTATGTGCCTATAATTAGGAGTCACATTCTTCTATTTTTCTCATGGCAATGGCTTGGCTGAATTTGTGAGTTTCACAAACAAAGAGAGAAAATTATTTGTGAGAATTAGAATATAGATTCTAAGTGCTAGTACACTCCAAAAATCTAAGAAAGTTTGTTCATGTGGATACCATTGGTCACGTTTGCACAAAGGCAATGTGGTTGAAAGGGTTTCGAATTTATACTAAAAGCTACATCAACAATTCATTCGTTCATACAATCGAGCTTTGGTTTTTCAAGGTAAAACCCTAACCCTAATCGTTTATGTTGATGTGCATGGATCCTTGGTGGAATTCTAGGATAATTGTTTTTGTTATTTTCGTTGCGTTATCCTTTATATGAATGCCATATTTAGTTACAAATTCCAACACAAAGGTTCCTAGGTTGATGAATTACCCTCTGTACTATGGGCATACAGGGCGACAAGTGGAGTGTCCACAGGAGAACCACCCTTCAATTTGGCCTTTAGGACGGAAGCATTAATTCCAGTAGAAGTGGGGTTGGACTTTCCCAGGATGGTAGAATTCAACGAAAAGTAGAGCATGCCAATGCAGAAGCCTTGAGGGAAAATTTGGATCTCATTGAAGAAGAAGGAGAACGAGCATGTATGAGGCTCAAAACCTACCACTGGATAATAGTAAAGTATTATAACTACTGTGTGAAAAATAGATCCATGGGTGATGGAGACCTTGTCTTGAGAAAGTCAGCCATCACTAATGCCCTCAAGGAAGATGGAAAACTACGGGCTCCCTAAGAAGGCCCGTATAGAATCAAAATGATGTTAGGAGCCAATACATGCAAGCTTGAGACATTGGAAGGGAAGAAGATCAGTAAGACGTGGAATACGGACCACCTAAAGATGTACTTTTCCCCGATATTGTAGATTGACAATATCATTGAAGTTGTAAAAAAAAATTGCAGAAGATAATTCTCAAGCATATTGCTTGAGGAGTCGACGTAGACCTCAAGGTCGAACTACTATAAATCTCTACGCCTCCTTTACTTTCTTGCACAAGCATTACATTTGCATTCATTATGTGTGTGAATTGCAACTCATTTCATATCCTCATACATCACATTTGCAATTACATAGACTAAAGGATCGAAGGATAAATGCCCACTATTATATGTATAAAAAAGGGAGTGGACATGCTAAACCTATACTTAGAACATGATAAAAGTATGGGATCCACTCTTAAGATCGCTTACATCTACTGGTACACACAAAAAGCAAATTGACAAGCATGATCGTTAAAGAACACAAAAAAACCGTTAAGACGTGTGACAAACAAAGATTTGTCATGAACGCACGCAAAAAATCATCATGATTTATTACGAGAGCACGAAAAAACCATTAAGACGTATGAGCAACAAAGATTTTTCGGGAAAATAAATTGATCAAGTGGAGCAACACAATGTAGTCATACATGAAGTCCAAAGAAGAAGAAGAATTCAAGCACCAACAACATGATGGTAAATTTCGAGCACCAATAATGTCATTATTACTATTCAAGCAAAAAAAATCACTCTAGTCGAAAAGTAAATTTCGATTAAGTGATTGGGGATCAATAGTGACAAGTCTAAACTAGAATATCAACACAACACCATGAAAAAGAATTGAATTGCAAGTCCAGAAAAATCCAAAACGACTAGTTAACAACTAAATTCTTGTAAAGAATTCTTCCAAAACTAGGACTACATCATCCATAAGGACTGAAGGGATTCTCACGGTAGAATCCCTCCATACCTCATATAGAGCTAAAATTTGATCATCCAAGACAGACTTCGAAGTAGGCAACACAAGCTCGAGTTAAGTAAGACAATCTCTGAGTAAAGCAGTTTAACATCTGAGTTAGGTGAAATGGATCCTAAACTAGGCGAGCCATGCTCTCCAAAAAATGTCTAGAGGCCTGAAAAAATGAGTAAAAAGATTTTTTCTTAGTTAAAAAAAAAAGGAGAGAGGAGGAGAAAACAAAGAGAGAGAGAGAGAAAGAAAAACGATGAAAAAAATGAAGGAGGTGACAGTTGCTGGAGCTTATGATTTGGAAGTCATTCGCCTTTATTTCATATTAAAGTAAATGTGGCGTTGCATTTAATCACATCAACCATGTGGATCTGCTTGCTTAAGCTCCTGGCCTTTTTGCATGAGGTTGCGGGTTCAAATAATTGATTCGGCGTTTTAGAAAGATTTTTTTCCCAATTTACCAAAGCAACTGAACAACGCGTCATCAGCCTCAAAGTGTCCCAGAAACGACACGTCGTCTGGATGCGATAAACTGTCGGTCGTCTAAAAAGTATGCTAAAAATGCTGAGTTGGAGATTTGAACCCTCACCGCCTAGAATGAAAACATGCACTAACTAGCTGTTCTAGGTGCCTCTAGTGTTGTAATTTCGGATAACAATAAATTAGAAAAATATTAAGCTACAAACAGTGTCATCCTCAGTTCTCCATCTTTAGATTGCAACACTACTGGCAAGGAACATCACACCCTCTGATATAGCTTCAGTTTTTTGTTGTAATTCCAGATGATGCTAGATTTAACCCATAATTGAGGCTAAAAATAGCACCACCCTCAATTCTTTAACCTTGGGTCTGCAACGTTTTCACCAGGATTCTGAAAGGAAGACATCAAATCTTCTACCACTTGTTCGGCCTCGATTTTGTTTGTGTAATTCCGAGTGGAGCCGCATTTAACCCAGAATTTTAGCTAAAAATGGAACCACTCTCAAGTTCTTCAGTGCATGCACTACTCACGGTACTGAATTTTTGTTTTGTCACCATCACCTGACCACCACCTCCAAAGACTTTGAAAATTAATGGCAGAAGAGAGGACAAAATTGAGGAATGTTGGAAGATTGATTCACCTAGCTCCACGAAGACGAACAATCTGCAAAATAGAGGAGGAGGAAGCAAAGAACAGGAAAAATAAGTTGATCTCCCAATTTATATGAAAAAAATCTAGGTTAAGAAAAATATTTGGAGATTGATTTTAAAAGGAAGTAAATAAAACCAATTAGAAAAGAAATCAAATCAGAGAAGATTGAGTCTACCGGAAAAAAAGGAACCAAATTTGGTGGATATGTTTACATGAAAAAGAAAGGGAAAAAAAGTTTTAAAAATTGTCGGGGAAGAAGGTACCGAGTCATGCACTGAGTTGACTCAATGCATCTCGGCAAACAACATGATCAGTCCCTACCATCCGTCCAAATTATGTTTTGAGTCTCTACGAAGAAAATTTAACAGCTAAAGATCCCAATTAACCTATAAAGTTTCAAAATTTTTTTGAACAGTCCGTGAAGTAAGAAATAGGCCATGAATGGTCCCAAATCACACAATCCATCAATTGCAAGAAGAAAGTTGATCATTAAAGTAGAGCTCAACTATAGCAAACATTTTACTCATATCTCTGAGGCACCCGAAAATAAGAGTGGGGAGCAATTGGTGTAACATGGATCAAACCTATAAAGTCCAACACAATAAACAACTATAGAAGCTCACAAAAGAGGTCATATTCCAAAAATACTTATGCCACCGCTCTTCTTCTATAAATAAATGTCTCCACTACATTTCAATGGGACATTCTCTATACTCATACTTTACACCCAAAACTCTGTTGAGTTAAACACTAACTTGAGCGTCAGAGAGTCCCTCAAAGACCAACCGACCTCACTTTCCTTTGTTTTTACAGGATACAAGGCGATTCAAGGTGTTTGTTCATCCATTTAATTCTTGTTGCAGATTTGATGCAACAACAATTACAAAAATGGAAAATATGGTGATTTTGGTTAAACAAAAATAATATGGTCTCGATCGAAATTCAAGGATGATAACTTAGCCTGATCCAATTAAAACTCACTTAAATTCAATCTAAATTATGAGGTAATTACATAGTCCACGTATTACATGCGTAGAACAAAGATTTCTTAAAAAAAAAAAATTCTCTCCATCCTCTCCATTCCCAATGTAAACTCCTTTGTATTTGGTATGAAAATTGCGAAGACAAAGAACCAAGAATAATTAAAAAAAAGTTTATTAACAGATATTACCATATAATTGACAACTATTCTCCACGATCCAGAAAACTAATCTCTTCTTTTTTTGTTAAAGCCTTTGAATTGTGGGCAGTTCCGACTTCCGACAAGGCAAGTGCAAACTTTATCCGAAAGAGATGAAACTTTAAGCTTTTTTAATGGCCGGTTTAAGTAACAGAACCACAAAGAAAGACAAATGTTGAGCACTTATAGGAAACAAAATAAAATAATGCTGATGGGAAGCTATTGTTAGTTCAGCATCACACCAATATATATTAATATATCACAAATTCGTGATTATTCTACACATTGCTATACTTATAAACTAGAGCAATGACAGAATTAAAATTTTATAAATGTGAGATCGACCTTAAAATAAAAAAAAATAAAATAAAATAAATAAAATTAACAGTGTATTTTAAGAGTTCGCTGAATAATTGGTGAAATCGGTGGGGGTGCACCATTAAACTACACATTGAACTTTATAAACACATCAAAGGGGTACATCTGGATTCCCCTGGACTTGTACCCTAATCTAGCCTAATACTTTACATCCCGAACTTTGCCAATGCAACTAGCTATAACCTCCAACTTCTTTTTTCGGCAATATTTTAATGCTATTTCACACTGTCATGATTAGATGTAAAGTGTTTGCCACAAGCGCATCTAACGTGGAAAGACATTGCCAGCATGTGAAAAAAATGAACAGGGCACCATGTGTATAAATACATGTTGTCAGTATCAAATGTACCAAATCAATCGAACGAATTGAAAAATAAGCGGTTAATTATATTAACCTTAATATGCAATAGTAAAAATCATGAGCGGAAATAAATTTAGTTATATGATAATTTCGCATGTAAATCACTTTTGTTGATTAACGACGTGAATGACGTGAACTAGTTTCACATTTTATGTGCCACACGAAAATCTTCACATAAGCAAAATTCGCGAGCGGGATAAAGGAGAACGAAACTCTCTTCCTCTAAGGAGGCTGACGGCTTCAACTTTCTCTACAGAGAGAAAATTTTGTATTGATGTGATGTGTGGTGTAGGCGATGGTGGCTACAACTCATGTAGTGTCTTATCCTAATTAGAGTTTAGATGCACTATTTTATAGTTTATCAGATGAGCTCGTCTACAATATATGTATAATCTATATTTGCTATTCATTCAATTAAAGATTGACCTAATTAAGTTAGATTTATTAATAAGACAACCAATTCTTGATCGAATCGGGCTCTAACCAATCGACCTATCATAGACAAACTACATGTTTCTAACACATGCCTTGATCAACCAAAAAGACCAAACTTCAAGGAAACATGAAGTTATTGGATCAAAGGTGTGATGAACAAAATCTTAATAATTTGGATTGACTACTAAGTGTTCTAGACCCTAATTAAGACGATACTGATTTAAGGAGTAAAAGTTTTTTTTTAAAAGAAGGTCAAGTAGTTTAACTCGTGTGATTAATGAACGACACATCACTATTATATATTGTGGATAATAATTTCCTACAATTGAAAGGTCATAGAAATTTATATAATTTTTTTTATCAAGGTTCAATATATTTATTAGAGTGTATAATTTTTTATTAATAATAAATTAATATTTTTAATATAAATTAGAAATTATTGCAATTTTAACCAGAAAAATTATAGCTTGATAAGAAAAAAATGTACATTAGAAAAACTCCTACCAGAATACAACCTTCTGGTTGTAGGTACCTTGTTACCCATTAGAAGCAAAATGAAGAAATTGCTCAGTGGTAACTCAATTTAGTCGAAAAGCTAGAATCGTGTAGGTTAGAAAGGCTGACTTGCGTCAGTTGATTATGATATAATAATTTAGACTATATTTAGTTTAAAAAATATTTTTTATTTTTATTTTAAAAATTAAAAATATTTAAAAAATATGTTTGCTAATTAAAATTTTCTCAATTAAATAGCTTCAGTTAGGAGTTGAATGATAACTTCGACGTTTTCTGGAGGTGTCGATCAATGTCGAACTGGGCGGTCGTTTACACAGGCTGGGATCGTAGGCCTTCATCATCTATGGAGACCTCTGTGCGTAGAAGCGCCATGGTGGAAAATTAGCGACTACGTGAGAAAACGACCGTCTCATCCGGTAGATTCAGACGCTGGAGGCACATATGCAGTCGATGGTCGCGTATTTGCAAAATTAACTTCAAACTTAGAGGCAAATGACATCAGTTGATGTCCTGTTTTGGGGTTGACGCCGGTTCATCTACTTTAACTTTTAGGTACTGAGGTCCAGTGCTCGAGGGATTTAGTATATTTTCGGACATTTTTCAAATGTATTTCCATATTATTTTCATTTTTGGATGCTTTAATGTCAATCTGGGAACTTGTGCACCCTTATTTGCAGAACTTTGGGGGAGTCAGACACGGTCTCACTTGGGCATGGGAGAAAGGTTGCCGTAACCTCATTCTTGAGTGTGATTTGTCTTTGGCTGTTGATAATGTCTCTAATCCGACTTCTTGGCGAGGTGGACAGCAAGCCCTCATCACAGAGATTCAACAACTTCAAGATCTTCCCTGGAACGTCTCAGTTCACGACATTTTTAGGGACGGTAATGGTTGTGCAAATTGGTTGGCACAACATGGATTAAACCAGCCTCTTATCATTCATGAATTTGTTTATTTTCTTTACTTGTTACTTCGGATTTTGTACTTTGACACTTTCGGGGCTTCTTTCCCATTCTATCCTCGTTTTCAGATCAATGCAAATCTATACTTGCCTTGTTTCGGTAAGGTCATCTTAGTTGGGTTGATGTGTTAGGATGCCATATATATTTGGGGTTAGTCTAATTAAGTTGAGATTTGTATGGCTTGGTATTTTCATAAAAAGAAAGTGAAATCCAACTATACATGACAATTTTCTTTTATTTTCTTACTTAGTTCAAACAATATTATTGCGTCACTACCATGACTTCTTGCATATGCATATACAATTCAAATAGCCTCTTGATTATGGGTCAAAGGAGGGTATCAACATCACTTCCAAAAGCTAAACAAATAGAAATAGAAAAGAGAGCACCAAAATTAATCCACAAGAAAGGAAAAATCATTGATGGTGAAACTAAATCAAATAGTTTTAAAATTAAATTGGAGAACGACCATTTCAGGTGCACCTATGGATTTCCTAAGCTGAATGATATCTTCAATAGTATCACCGCATGTCTCTCTACTGCAGTTCCTACACTTTTTCAAGTATCTCCTTCCAAGTGCTATCCTACCCAGTTGTAATAAGATTCAACTGATAATTGAGAGGGAAAAAATTTAAGTAGTTCAGCTGCATGTTGAAAAGTTGCATCTGAACAAAGTTAATTCAGAACAAAGCAATTACAAAATTACAAAATTAAACCAATTACAAAATTAATAACAAAGTTAGTTCTCTCCAATTTAAACATAAGCTCAAACAAAGCACACTGAAATAAGCTATCTCCATCACCCCAAACTCCAAAAAAAAAATATGAACTCATTCCAACTCAATAATCCCGCAACAATAGATCACAACTCACCTCAGTTCAACCCTCACCTACACTCACAGTTTGCGGCAATAAACCTCAATTACACAAAAATATGGAGAATATACTTTGGTATGCAACATGTGGTACGCCAAGAAATTCATGAATTGAAGTGCTCCTCGGTAGAACTCCTTGAGGCTCCAGCTCACATAATAATCCCTTGCACTACCTGACCACGGCCAAAACCAATAACTAAATAAATGAATTCAAATCCAAACCAGACTCACAACCGCTCACCTTCCAAAAGTCTGAGACTGTGCAAAGCAGAAAATCAACCACATTTTGTTGAAATCCTAAAAGATCGCGAATTGTGTTAAGATTCACGCCACCGTCCGCAAATTGGCCATTTGGTTGCAGAGAAAATGAAGAAAAATTGGAAGAATCCTTGAGAAAAAAGGACGTTTGGTGAATTTATGGTGAAGCCATGACTTCCATTCAGCTGAATTTCGTCTATGCGCATCTGTGTCCATCACAGCTGAAGTTGAATTATTCTCTAGTTATGTTTATTTGTTATATTTTTAGTTGATGTAATTGTCGCATTTTTGTGGTTTTTGTAACTAGATTAATATTTAGTTGCTGTCAGGTTATTTTGGTTGTAGCGAGCTATGTTTTGGATGTGTAGACAAGTAATCTAGTCATGATTACTTTTTTCTGCACTTGTGCTCTTACTTTTTGAACTGCACTTGTATATATATATATATATCAATTGTGTGTGCGACTTTTGACACTAGCACCAAAAACTCTCTTTGCAATTTTTAGCCCATTCTTCTTCAAGTTTTAATACTTTTGGTTTGCTAACATGGTACACTGATTCTGTTGAGTCACTTGAATCACTTTCAAACTCAGATTCAGTGGACTCCTTGGGATTCTCTTTCATTAGATCTCGTATGGATTCCTCCCTCATTCTCCTTATCATCTTTATTTCTAGATCATCCATCACTTTAGGTCGAGAGGATGAAGAAGCTCCAAATTTATCCTCTTCTGTTTTATGTTCTTCTTGACTTAAATTTGGCCAAGCAATTGGAACCTCAACCTTTTCTCTTGGTTCCTCAACCTCTCTGCCTCTTCATTCATTTTCTTAGCCTTAAATCGTTCCTCTTCAACAACGGGTTCTACATTTAAGTGAATGAGCTCAGTAGGAATTTAGGTTTTGCAACTATTGGTGAATTTGTTCTATTACCACCAGTGGAATCGTCTCCATTTGAAGGGGAACTTGGAGGATTTGGAGGGCTTGCTGCTGCTGGAGGACTTGGAGGAGGTGGATGATACCTTAAATTCTGAATTCTCCTCTCAAGCTCTCGATAATTCTGAAATTCTCTTGGAGCATATTGATGACAAATTCAAAGTTAGAATTTGTAGCAACTTTGAACTCTTGAAAGTCTTGCCTCAATTTATCAAGCTTGCTCATCCTCACTTTGCTAGAACTCGCTCCACCTTCCACTTCAATCTCAGTTGGAATATCCTCATCACTTTCAGATCGTGCTTCCTCTTCCAACTCTTCCTCTTCATCATGCCTTCTTGGCAAATCCTTTTTCTCATCCCCTTTCCTTCTCACAAAATACATGTCACGCTTCTTAGGCATTATCTTCTTTTCTAGGTCATGAAACATCACATTTGTGTCTCTTAAATACGGTTGAAACACATAGCCCCTCTCCATAGTTCTATATAGTCTCATACCCCGAAGAGATTCTACTCGAATTTTGCATGTCTCCGACACTTGCGTTGAATCATACCATTGAAAACTCACATCAAATAGTTGGAAAATTCTTGTGAGATGGCTTGTAAAATGCATAATCTCCTTCCTTTGCCTATCTTTGCACTTGAAGGTCGATAGGTTGAAAATTTTCATTTTCTCCAATATCCAATCAACCACCACATATGCCAAATTGATTTGTCGACCATTCATCAACAAATACATGGAAGTCATGTCTTGATTTGCGAGAGGAGACTGTGTGTGTGATTTTGGTTGCATAATCTTGGTAAATGCTAAGTGAACCATCTTTCACTTTGCACCAAAATCATTTTGAACCAATAATTTTTTCTCCACCTTCACTGTACTAGCTCTATCTAGCATATACTTGTTGATTTCATCAATATCAACTACCACCTTGTTAGCATCCTCATCAATAAACTCTTTACTTCCTTTTTTCTCTCTTCACCAAACAACCACTGTTGGACAACCCAAACAGAGTGTGCAACACATCTTCATCGATTATCATTTTTGTGCCAATGACTCTGCTTGATACTCCAATATTGCCATAACCAAGAGGATCATCTTCATCTCGATTCTGCCATAACCTAACATTGGTATAACAATCCTTCACCATTTCTAGATAGAAGTCATCTCCAACCACACAGAAGTTTCTTATCTCAAACCTACTGAATTCTTCTTCAATCTCTAAACCTCCTTCATTCAAAGATCGAAAGTCGAATATTCTAGAGTTTGAAAATTGAAATATTTCTAGATGTTTATACAACTTAGAAGCTTTAACATCTCTAAATTTCACATAGTCAAACTCTCCTTCAATTTCTATCTCTTTCTGCTTTTATGGTTTCTTAGAGGGAGAGGATACGAGATTACCTTGTTTAGTTAAAGCTTGCTTCTCGTGAGTACTCTGTGGCCATTTAGTTCCTTTAGAGGATTCTCCCTTTTCTGGAACTCTCTTGTCATGAGAAGTCTTGGTGCAAATTTCTGTCTTCTTCTATGGTGCCATCGAAACAGAGCTTTCTACGTGACAAATGGGGTATTAGTGTGCGTTAGGGTTTTGGTAATTAGGAAATTTTGAGAGAGAAATAGATTGAGAGTGTTTGAGAGTGATTGGGTTTGGATTTTGATTGAGAGAGAGGTTCGATTTTGAGGGAAAGACTGAGCGGGAGTGAAATGTTTTTGGAAATTTTGAAGTTTGGCAACTGAGATGGAAATGGTGATTTTGGGTTTTTTATGCAGGTAAAAACAATCTACGTGCACAGTACTACGTTTTACGTACGTGGATAATAAGTCTGTGAAGACCTACGTACATTGAATACCCATCTATGCGCACATATATGGTATGAAGGAATTCTAGTTCGTTCTGTTTCAAAATGACATGAAGTACTATGTGCACAACACCAGTTAATACGAGCACAGAAGAGAAAAAATGGCACCTACGTGCTTACTTCCTTCATCAAAGTGTGTAGCACAAACCAAAAGATTTTTCCATTGAATGAACATGATGATTTATGAAAAACTCTCATTTATACATATTTCGGTGTTTGATTCTATGTTGTTTTAGTTACAAATTGAGCGCTTATCATGATTTTTGGTGCTTTTATGGTTTCCTTTGTGCTTTTTAGGTCAATTAATGATGCTTTGATGGAATTGGGTAAGAACAAGCCAAAACAAAGCAAGACACGACCGTGTCTTGGACCGTGTCCAGCCAAGTTTCATTTTTCGGGGTTAAAAAGGCTAGAAACGCAATTAGAAAAGAGGATTCGACATTGAGACTCAAAAGACACTCAGTTTAGGGTTAGAAAGTGTGTGAACTCAAAGAGAACTCAGTTCGCCTCAAGATTGAAGGGATCGCCTGAAAGATAGGAGGATTCATCATGGGTTCTTCCTATCTCTCTAGATTCTCTTTATATCTTGTTGTTTATCTCTCTAAAAGTATGAACTAAATAATTTGTGCTTCTGGATGCTATGAACCCTATATTGACTATGTGATAGATTGATTGTTATTCTTTCAGTTATTTATGGAATTGAGATTCAATTATGATATTTATTGTTAATTGTTGAATTGATTGTTGCTAGCCTTTTGATTCGACTACCGATTCATGCATGTGCAATTGAGAGATTCTGTGTGTGATAGATCATTCATGATTGAAAGGAGTTACATGCAAACCTAGAGATAGGTCGAAATAAATCCTCTGGATTAGGGTCAAACCTAATATAGTGAAATTCACAAAACGATAAAGCAATGATAGGAGTTTTAATTAGGAAGAGATTATGGTTAATCAACCTAGTCGTTAGCTAACTTAGGGGAGAGGTTAATATATCAAAAGAATTTCCACGATCCAATTTACTGAATAACTGTCTGAATAACGGACCATTATCACTTAATTCAATCTAAGGGGATTCAACATCTAGGTGCCGCTTCCCATTGATTGTTTCTTTCATCCTCATTGTGTTGTGTTTGCTCTTGTGTTGGATTTCATTTATTTTGTTCATTCAAAATAGTTAATTTGTAGGTTAGATAACAAAGTAAATGTGAGTAGCTAATAATCATAGTCTCTATGGGATATGACACTCGGTACTCATCGGACCATTAGCTATAGGTGCACTTGCCTTAGTCTATAGGCGTTGGTCGGACGTTACCAATCTACATACACAGTACCTCTGCAATGCACTTAATAGCCAAAACTGATAAAGCTC
Source organism: Flueggea neowawraea (assembly GCA_948243855.1). Lineage (NCBI taxonomy): Eukaryota > Viridiplantae > Streptophyta > Magnoliopsida > Malpighiales > Phyllanthaceae > Flueggea > Flueggea neowawraea. Next base: position 5,911 of record CAODLS014256341.1, on the reverse strand, counting down.
GAAACATTAGACCTCCATCTGCGTGTGTTATACCAGCTATAATGAACACAATATACTTGCAGAAACTAAAACTTAGACCTTCCTTCCAACTTCAATGATTTCAATTTGCACATGGATCTCTTTAATATAGATGTATGAATGAATGCAAATGAACATAAATTATGCACAAATAACAATAAAAACTCATTTAAATCACACATGCCAATGCGTCTACGAATGGAAACAAATTGTTTTTCATCAAAGGATTTTGTTAAGATATCAACAAGTTGATCAGTTGATGCAACAAATTCTAGTTCAATGTCTCCCTTGAGAATGTTATCTCTAATGGAATGATGCTTAATATCAATGTGATTGGTCCTAGAATGTTGAATTTGATTTTTAGAAATATTAATGGTACTTGTATTGTTACACTTGATAAGAATTTTAGAAAACTGAATTTGGAAATCCAAAATTTGTGCAACATAACTCCCAGCTGCTGCATATTCAGATTCAACAGTGAACAATGCAACAACATTTTGTTTCTTAGAAAACCAAGACATAAGTATGTTTCCTAAGAATTGCCAAGTACCCGAAGTGCTTTTCCTGTCAAGTTGGCTTCCTGCATGATCAACATTACTATAGGCAATGAGATCAAGGCACTCGTTCTTTCGATACCACAAACCAACATTCTTGGTTCTAATCAAGTACTGAAAAATCCTTTTAATTGCTTTTAAATGCGACTCTTTATGACAAGACTAAAATCTAGCACAAAGACAAAAATTGAACCTGATATCTAGTCTACTTCCAATAAGATAAAGAAGTGATCCAATCATACCTCTATAATGATTTTTGTTAACCTCTTTACATTCCTCATCTTTGTTGAGCTTTGTTGTTATGCTCATTGGCGTTGGGATGAATTTGACATTCTCCATTCTATACTTTTTCAACAAATCAATCACATAATTGCTTTAATTGATGAAGATTCCATCCTTTCTTTGCTTGATTTATAGACCAAGCAAGTAATTCAACTCCTCTATCATGATCATCTCAAACTCCTTCTGTATTAGCTTAGAAAATTTCTCACACAAAGACTCATTAGTAGCACCAAATATAATATCATCTACATAAATTTGTACTAAAATCAAATCATCACCTTTTGATTTGAAAAACAAAGTATTACCCACTTTACCTATTTGGAAACCATTGTCTAAAAGGTATTGACTCACCCTTTCATACCAAGCTCTAGGAGTGTGCTTTAGTCCATAAAGAGCATTCTTCAACTTGTAGACATGGTTTGGATGATGTGGATCTTCAAATCCAGGGAGTTGTTTCACTTACACTTCTTCTTTGATATATCCATTTAGAATGCACTCTTCACATCCATTTGGTAAAGCTTGAAATTCTTGAAGCAAGCATAAGCACACATAATCCTAATGGCTTCCAACAGTGCTACTGTGCAAATGACTCTTCAAAATCAATTCTTTCTTCTTGACAGTATCCTTGAGCCATAAGTCTTGACTTGTTCTTTACCACATTGCCTTGCTCATCCTCCTTATTTCTATGCACCCACTTAGTGCCAATAGCATTGCAGTCCATTGGTGTTGGAACCAATTCCCAAACTTCATCTTTCAAAGCTTTCTTGATGTCCTTTGGCATAATTTGAGAAATGAATGCAAAGTTTGCAATATGCTTGAGGGATGATCTTATGGAAACTCCTTTTATTGTATCACCAATGAGGAGTTCCTTTGGATGGTCTCTAGCATACATCTACTCCTTTGGAATTTCTTTGACTTTCTCATCCTTAGAATCATCTTGGTTAGGATTAGGAGGGCCTTCTTGTTGGTAATTGATTTTGAGATCCTTGAACTTATCACCAACACCTACATCATGATCATCAACATATTTAGGAAGAGTATTGTTAGTTTCATAAAAAAATAACATGAATAGACTTTTCAACCTTCTAAAGCCTCTTTTTATACACTCTATAAGTTTTGCTTAAGGATGAATAACCAAGAAAAATACCTTCATCAGATTTTGGATCAAATTTTCCTAAGGTTTCTTTTCCATTATTGTGAACAGAACACTTGCATCCAAAAGCATAAAAATTTGATACGTTAGGCTGCCTTCCTTTCCACAACTCATAAATAGTCTTTTTTGTATGGATCGGATGTATGCCCTATTCACTATGTAGCATGCGGTGTTAACCGCCTCGACCTAAAAGTACTTAGGGAGGTTGGTCTCATTAAGCATGGTCCTTACCATGTCTTGCAAAGTCCTATTTTTTTCTATCAATGACACCAATTTTTTAGGGGTCCTTAGAGCAACAAAATTATGCAAAATACCATGTTCCTTACAATAGGATTCAAATGGCTCACATTTGAATTCATCTCCTCTATCACTTCTAATGGAAGTAGCATACTCTTTTTTCATTTTGAACCTTCTTGCTAAATGATGCAAATGCATGAAATGTCTCATTCTTATGTGCAAGAAAGAATACCCATGTAAATGTGGAAAAGTCATCAACAATGACAAAGCAATATTCCTTAGCACTAAGACTCAAAGTGCTAATGGGACCAAACAAATCCAAATGCAGCAATTCCAATGGTCTAGATGAAGAAATGATATTCTTGCTATGAAATGATGACTTTGAATGATTTCCCATGGCACATGCATCACATACTAATTTTTTCTCATATTTGAGCTTCGACAATCCTTTAACTAAATCATGCTTGCTCAATTTTAAGATTATATGCATACTAGCATGACCTAATCCTTAAGCCACAACCAAGCATCATTGTTCACAATGATTAGGCATTTTTCATTGAAGGCTTTATAGTCAAATAAATCAACAACATAGATATTATTGTGCCTCAAACCAACAAACAAAGAAACTTCATTATCATCATAAACAATACATCTAGTAAGCTCAAACACAACCTTACAATTTTTATCACAAAACTGACTTATACTCAAAAGATTGTGCTTGAACCAATCAACAAGCAAAACATCATCAATGGTTGGGTTAAGAGATTTAACAACATTACCTTCACCCACTATCTTACCTTTTTCATTGTCACCAAATGTAACATAGCCTCTATTTTTATGTGAAATGTGTGAAAACATTGCCTTATCTCCTATCTTATGATAAGACCAGCCACTGTCAAGGTGCCACATGGTTCTTTTTGCCTTTGCTCTCATACACACCTACAAAGACACATCGAACTTTTGAAATTGGCATCAAAACCTTTTTTGGGTTCTTTAAGGTTAGTTTTTACTAAATTGGGCAAGATTGTTCCTTTTGGAACTGAAATCCTTTTGATACCAACATTCCTTAGCTATCTCAACTTGCAAGAATAAACAAACTGACTATGAATACCACAATATCAACATGCATTATCAACCATGATGCCTTGTTTTACAAACATGATTTTTGAAGTCTTGCTATAGGTGAAAGGATTGTAGCCTAAGCCATGCTTCGATAAAGATTGTCTTTGAGAACCCAAAAGCTTCTCAAGATTTTCTTTTCCATTTGTTAACTTAAAGGCAATAGAAGAAAAATCATCAACATGTTTCTTCAAAAACAAATATCATTTAACAAAAGATTTTTTTCTTTTTCTAAAGCTTTCTCCTTAGCCTCAAGTTTTGTGAAATTCTTTTCGAAAGCAATGTATCTATTGGCAAGTTCTTCAAACCTCTTACTTCATTTATCAAAAGCATCATCTAACTCATCAAAAGTATAAGAATCACTAACCTCATCTTCTTCATTACTTGAGGATTCATTTTCGATTTGCCATCAAGCATAAGTTAGCCATTTCCTCTACTTCTTCATCTTCTTCCAAGTTGTTGTCATCATTGTCACTCTATGTGGCATTCATTGCTTTTTTTTTTCTTATTCTTTGAGTACTTGGAGTGCTTCTCATCAAGAGGACATTCTTGCATCACATGGTTGGGTTTGTTACACTTGTAACAAATGATAGAGGTGTCCTTCTTGAAGTCCTTTCTTTTATTCTTCCTTTGAGCTTTGATCTTTGATCTTCTTCCAAAGCTTGTTCTTTCTCATGAACCATTTGAACCTCTTAGCATACATAGTTATTTTCTTATCGTCATTGTTCTTTTCTTCTTCATCCTCATATTCATCAACAACCTTTGAATTAAGTGCCATTCCTCTTCTTCCTTCATTTTTTGATGCTTGTTATTCTTCTTCATGCAAAACCATCTCATGTGTAAGAAGTGATCCAAGCAATTCTTCCAAAGGTAATGTGTTGAGATAATTTGCTTCCAAGATTGCATCTTTCTTAGAAGCCCAAGACTTTGGTAAGGCTCTCAAAATCTTCCTCACAATTTTGAGTTTGAATAAGTCTTTCCAAGTGCCTTCAACCCATTCAAGATTTCATTGAACAATTAAAGATTTGTATTTATGAACAAGGAGTGACACTTTGCTCTCTTTAACTTCTGAAGTAGGGCTGAGCACGGGTCGGTTTAGTCCGGAGATCTAGATTTGGAGATCTCCGGAACTGAACCAGTTTTCAAAGATTTGATTTTCTCCATAACTGGAAATGACCCAAATCTCCAAATTTTTGGTTCGGTTTTGGTTCGGAGATTTGGGTTGGTTCAATTGGTTCAGTTCTGGTTTAGTTATTCGAGATTTTTTCCAATAAAATCAAATTTAAATACAATAAATATCCCGTTTTTCATATCTTAAATATACAAACACATTACAATAACATAAAATTAAATCTCAAATACAAACAAATACATCATAAATCCCAAATAAATCCAAAATACAATTAAAGACAAAACACACAAATATTTCATTTTTCATAAATTTAAGGTTCCCATTCAAAATTTAGTTGACCAGCTAAATTTGAAAGAATATTTGGATCCTTTGTTACCTTTGTAAAAATATAAGCAAACCATATTAATTTTCAATTAGATGTAAACAATAAGTATAAATAAAAAATAATTTGAACATAATAAAAAATAAAAACAAACCTGATTCACAATCATCAGCTCTTGAATAATTCTTCAATTTCAATAAGTTTATTTGAACTTCTCAACCAATCTTGCAAACATATAAGAGCTTCAGCTATAATAAGAGTCAGAGAACTCCTAAATTTATCTAAAGTTCTTCCCATAATACTAAAAGAAAACTCAGAAGCCATGATTGAAGCTTGAATAGAAAAAAAAATCCCTTCCTACGTTAGCCAACATGAGAAACCTAACCACATTTACCTTCCACCAATTTGGGAGATCAAAATCATCTTTGTACTTTTCAAGGCGCTCCCCCAAATATATATCTAAATCTCCCAAAAATGCATCTTCTTGATCTTTCTCGTCTTCAATAAAAAAAATCATCAACATAGCCTTTCTTAGCATTAATTAAATCGTCATTCTTCTTCAAAACAGAGAAACAGGACTGACCTCCTTTTGAACGTTCTCCATCCATTACGCTGTATTCTTCTATCATTTCAATTAATGGGTCAATAACCTTTTTCACCAAATCTTATGCCATGTTTATTCCATAATGAATATTGTACTTTTCCTTGAGATAGTTGATCTTATATCTAGGATCCAATGCAACAGCTAGAAAAAGAATTATATTTTTTAATTCTATAGAGCCCCAATAGTTGTCAATTTTTTTCTCATTTCTCTCCTCATATGAGCCACAGTGAGTTCATCATCATTTTTACAAAGCTCTATATCTTTCAAAATTTGCATTATCTCAATAAAGTACACAGTTGAAGTAGGATACGATGAACCAAAAAAATTACAAGTCACATCATAAAATGTATGCAAAAACCGAGTCAAAATTTTTGCATTACTCCAATCCCTTTCATTTGGAAAATCTAATCCAAATTCATTTGAAAATTTTGTATCATTATCCTCAAACCTATCAAATGTCTTTTGATATGATATAGCAGTTCTAGCATTA
>CAODLS014254041.1:0-11337 GCA_948243855.1 Flueggea neowawraea | reverse complement strand
CATTATTGCCCTTAGCACTGCTTGTAGCTTCTTGTATCCTTGGACAGAATTTCTAGCTATTTGAACCTTAATGGTATCATAAAATGACTTATATACAGCATAAGGGTCATATCTTAGAAACCTAAAGTAGCTATACAAATCCTCAATTGTATTTTGTATTGGTGTTCCTGACAAGCACCACCTTTTCTTAGCATGGAGACTGCAGCAAGCTCTAGCCACTTGAGTTCGGTGATTTTTTATTGTTTGTGCTTCATCAAGCACCACCCTAAGCCAATTCACTCTTGCAAGTGGACCAAATTCATAATCAAAAGGACTGTCGACTCCCTTTCGACCCTTCTTTTTCTTCTTACTGCCATTGGAAACGCCCTTCCTCTTTTTGTTAACAGAAAATTCTGAAGATAGTCCAAATTTTTCACCAGTTTTCTCCTCAGTCTCATCCTCATCAACTAAAGGTTGCTTTGGAACTTCATTAGTAACAATAGCGTATGTTGTTAGAACCAAATCATACTTTGCCAACTCAACAGGATCCTTTGTCCTGCTGCCGCCATGATAAACAATGACAGCAAGTTTAGCTTCATCTGGAACTTTCTCTTCAAGCTCCCTGGCCCACTGTCGAAGAACACTTGCCGGACACACCACCAGAGTACCCCCATTATTTGCTCTCCTTCTGTTCTTTGTGCTCGCAGAAGTACTAACCTCTAAAGTTGATTTATTATCTGCGTTGGCAGTCTGCTCGACTTTATCTAACCCAGAACCACCATTGTCATCATCATCATCCAAATTCAATACCTCAGTTTTAAGATTGCTTTCATCTCCTGACTTTGGCTTTGACTGCATTGCCTTCTGCATTTGTACAAGAGCAATCATAGAGACAGTTTTACCTAAGCCCTGAACATGATAATACATTTGTAGTCAATGAGATGCAGGTCAACCAAATACAGAAAGAAAATAATTGAATAAGCATTGGTGAAATATCAACTTGGCTTCTTATTTGAATGACCTGATCGTCAGTTAAAATTCCACCAAGGCAATGTAAAGTTCTGTTTCTTTATGCAGCATCCATGCCAATGCGATCTTCTGTAAAATAGTATTTTTTTTCTAAGAAAAAAAAAATTGAAACTATGTGAATAAAAGGAGAGATTATCATATACCAACAGGACCTTGTGTCTGAGTAAAGAAACTGATAAGAGACCATCAGGCAGGTTGATTTCACCTTTTGGTTGATTGAGATCCTGCATGAATCAATCTCCACATAACAATAACTCAGATGAAGCATCAAAATTTTCAGAATCCATGAAATGTGCAACTAAAACGGTGCAATATGAATATTCTTCCATGCAAAAGAATACTACGAAAAAAATTCAACAGCATAAAGAAATGCTCATTTTATGCAGAAACTAATTCATGCTGAAACAATCTCAGTAAGCAACTGACCATCCATGACATAAAAAAAAATGATCACTGCACTCTGTCCATCCTGTAGTATTATATCCACAAATTTACACAATTTAGCCCACATTGGCATATTTTACACAATGCACCTGAGACATCCAAATCTTCTAAGATAATTTCTTTTGTTTTGTATTTCATAGGAAATATCATAAAACAGATATCATTAGCACCAGTAATTGGGTTTGGTTTACATATAAGATTATTTCTGCTATTTACTGATGTGATAAAAGATGTTATTAAAAACTGAAAACCAAACCAGATTAGTTTGCTGATACTTAGTCCATTAAACAAAATAACAAGTCAAGACCTTATGCAAAACTGAGAGTGACTTCTTTTCCTTCTTATTTTGGCAAATAAGAGAGTTAAATTAATTACTGAGCAACTAGAGTTTGATTTGAATGAATAGTTGAACAATAATAACTCTAGCAACATTTACAAAATAAATGACATTTATCTAAAACAAAGAGTTATAATGGTAAATTCGATGACTTATGACTGAGAAGAAGAAATCATTAAGATTAAATTCATAACGAACCTACAAGAAATACCTGCAATGCTGCTTGGTACACAAGTCTCTCATCAGTTCCAGCACCACTTTCTTCAGCTGGAATGAATCGGTACCCTGAGTTACCTGATGTTGTATATTGCGTTGATGGAATGAACCTTCCATTTGTCAAAGATGGAGGTAAGATTCTACTTGCATTGTTTTCATATATTAAAATTGCTTCCTCACTGTCTCTTCCGTAAATGTCCCTCCTAGTACTTGGACCAGCTTGATGATATGAGTTTCCATACCAATCACGAGTATGGCTGCTGCCTACAGAATCCACTAAATTATTTGATTTTGCAGTTGGTGAATATGACTGAAGAGATGATGGATGGAGCGGTCCTTTTCAATGCCTGTTGAGATGCAAGTTTCTCATAATTGGTACCAGTACCAGAAAAATTGGAAATTTGAGAATTGACTATCCGATGCTGATCCAAATTTCCATTTCCAATTGAATGCTGCAATCATTTGCCAAGTCAATGAGAAAAATGCAGGGACTAAAATTGAATCTACATCAACATACATATGAGGTTTGTCAAACAAATAATGACTTACCCTTGATGAGGTCCCACTAGAACTGTTTTCCCTTTCATGATAAGAAGGTCTCTGACTTTGCCCTTCATAACCTTCAAAAATCATTAATAGCTCAGTGATAGAAAAGCACATTCAAAACAAATTTCCAACATATTAATGTTTTTCTCACAAAGACTTGGCCTACTTGAACAAATGTGATATCAAGGTGATTTGAGAAAGAAGTATAAATAAATGAACAAAAAAAGGAAGCAAAAAGTTGCAAATACACACACTAGCACACAAGCATATAAGACATTATGCAGAAAAACATTATGCCGTATGGATATCAACAGGGAAAAAAAAAGAAGCAAAAAGTTGCAAAGTTGTTATGTAGAAAAAAGACTCACCTGAACTTCTTGAGCTTGTGCCACCTGCAGCAGCCCATGGTGGAAGGACCCTGGAATTACTAGATTCTCTTATAGGTGATGAATCAGCCTCTCCATCACCTTCTACGTCGAAGTTGTAATCAAAGTCACTATCGGATGAACTTATGAATATAGTATTAGCACTCGTTCCGGCCATTAAATTGGTTCCAGTTTCTCCAGACAGTTTCTCTAAGACTCCTCGTGATCATCAAAGAATCAATCCTCCTAACAGAAGTAATTGAAATTATAAAATAAATAATTTGAACCAAAGTTACTGAGACAAGTGCCTTTTGAATAGGTTGCCACAAAATATCGACTCTAAAACCCCTCGTGATCATAAACATGCTCTATTCTCCTACCGTACTCCTTAACATCAATAAATTTAAATCACGATAACCAAAATGGCTAAGCTTTGAATGTGTTACTTTCTTAGAAAAACTGAATAATCAATCAAATTCTTAGCAGTATTGAGCAGAAAACAGCAATTAACCAACAGCATTCCATAAAAAAGAAACAGCCAAAGCACCCAATACAAAAACAAAGCATGCAAAGGGGCAGCCTAATTAGATTTTGATTTTGTCAGTCAGTGAGGTTCACACCCAGTTCATGATAAAGCAACCAACTTTTTTACTCCCAAAAAGTAATTAAACGGAAATCTAAATACCCATTAAAGAACAGGCACTTACTTATAACACAGTATAAGCAATTTAAGTAATTAACGAGGCAGTGGTAAAATTTCAGTAATTCAAAATTCAAAAAAGAAAATGTAAAAGTAAAATTGAGCTAGAAAGAAGAGAGTGTGGGTGAAAGGGGTACCCGTAGTCCAAGTAGAGAGGTGAGGAGAATCGTCGCAATGTAGTGAAGCCGATCAGAATTAGGGTTTTACGGGAGTGGTGAAGGCTTTGATTTGAAATGTAAAGAGGGGGAGAGGGAAAGAAGAAGACGTTTACGTTCCTAATACAAATATCATAGATTTGACAACGTAACGGACACAGAGACGGATATGGAAGATACGGAGCGAAACGATGACGTTTCAGGCTTCCAATGAGATTTCTCTGTCGCATCTATGGTACGTAAATCCTTTTTCACCGGAAACGGCCGTATTAGCCCAACGGAGAGTCGTTTTCTTGTTTTTAATGATTTACTTTCATTTCATCTACTCCTTTTAGCACCTCGGTTTAGATAATAATGATTTAATTTTGTTTTATTTGCTATCATTTAAAATTCGAAGTCACGATAATTGATTCCAGAATTAATAAGTTATAAATCTATTAGTTAATTATGATTTAATTTTTTTGAATGTTGATTTAATTTAAAAATGTGAAACAAATTAGGCTTGATGTTACCAAAAGATATGTTTTTTGAAGAAATAAAAATAGATTATAGAAGTAAAAAATAGAAAGATTAATTAGTTTTTTAGATCATAATACACATGAATATAGCTTAAATTTTATTACAGTGAAAGAAGACGATTAGATTAGACAAACTAATGGAAAATGAGTAATACATTTTTAAAATGAGCGTCATGAAGTAATAGTGATTAATACCAATTACAGCATTTCATCACAAATAGGCGGAGAAAAAAATAAGCAAGTAAATGGAAAATTAATCAAGAGTAGCACTCTCTTGTATTATGATTTATGAATTGTGGGAATTTAACACATATACACTCCTGTTAGAAACTAACTACAACAAATGACACAACAAATATCCACTTTCAACTATAAATGATATTGCGATTTTATTTGCATAGTTAAACAAAAAGTACGAACAGATTCAAAACTCTTACAGTTAAGTAGAATAAAAAACAGTTGTCGCAACTAAACAAACGGATAACTATCACGTATATTAGATGTCGCAGAACATGCAACCGCCACTAATCTATTATCCAAACCGTCTCAACCACTCATATAATCAACATAAGAAAGAACTTCACTTTCAAATCAAATAGGATACATTCCAACAACCATAGATAATAAATCAAGCTGAAGGTTCTACAAGGCCGTCGAGAGTAGAGAATTGGACTTCCACTTTTTTCGTCTTTGTGTAACAATCAATAGAAGAAACGAGTTATGGGAATATTCGACGGATATTGATGGGATATTGACTGATGCATGCGAAGTCATGATGATCAACCAATAATGAGTGGCACAAAGGAGGCAATGTGGTAAAGCATAAATAGAGATTGAATGTAGAGGAAATAATAGAACCCCATCAACGTGACATATCTATGGAATATACTCGTAATAATAACTGACCAATACATAATTACGTGCAGACTTAGTTGCACCCGAAACTAAGTTCATTGCATCATATTTTTCTAATGCTTCTAATGCTAAAATATGTGGTTGTGTGTTTGACAATAATAATTACACATAAGGAATATTCTTGCTTGATAATAAATACCAGCTTTGCTAAGAAAGATTTAAGAATTAAAATGATATATAGGGAGAACAACAAGAACACTATCTAACAGTACTGCAAGACGGTTTAAGAAGATGAAGAAGGCGGTGTCGACTATTGTATTCCTTTTTGTTCCTTTTGTTTTTTCCAAAAAATAATTAAGAGATAATACAAAATGGTTAAAAAAGATTGAGAAGTCAAAAGTCATGACTTCTTTCCTCATACGTGTTTGTTTATTTTAACCATTACTATGAGATTTTGTTTTTAAATGCAAATAGTTTTCTCAAGTTGAAATACTCTTAAAAACAGCCATATTATTGCTGAAGAATTAGACTTTTATACTAAAATAAAATACTAATTTTGAAAAATATCTACCAACAATACCAATTTTAAAAAATGCCAGAAAAATAGAGCTCATTTGAAAAATGTCACACTCACGAGAAATCCCAATATTTTAGCGAGAAATTGATTTTTCCGCTTAAAAATAAATTTAAATAAAAAAATATATAATTTTCTAAAATGTCTCCAAAGGTCTTCAAAAACGAGTTTTCAATTTTTTTATAAGAAATTTGGTTTAATTCAGAAGGTTTTCAAACATTTCCAAACGTGTCCATATCTTTCATTTTTTATAAGAAATTTAATTCAACAAATTTTATGAGTAGTAATTTTTTTTAATTAAGCACAATTATTTACATATTTATGAGTTTTAATTTATTTAATGAATATTAATTTGGTCTCCAAACGTCTAAAAATATATGAAAAATCGTCTGGAAAAATCGTCTCAAAAGGTCTCCAAACTTAATCACCCTAACGAAATCAATCAAACTCAACGAAAACCAACTAAAATTAACAAAAACAACATTCAAAAAATGTTTTTGAAAGTGTACCATTAAATCTCACAAAAAGCAACATGAACAAACAAATAAAAACGACTTTTATGAGAAAAAAATTAAAATTGAGGGCAATTTTATAAATTTGTGAAATCTGAAATAACAAGCACAACTTCAACCCTAGCCGGCAATATTTATGAGAACATGTTTTAGAGTGTTGGCATTTTGAAGACAAATTTTGAGACTTTCCATTGCTAAAATTAGGAAAAGTGGCGTGTTATTTGTATGAATTACCGATTTAATTAACTCTAATGTGAGTGTTACAAAAGATTGGAAGCGGAATTTTAAAATTGGCAACATACATGTCCTCAACTACCACTTAGTAGTTGAATGAATAACTTGTGAATCTTTAAGGAAAAAAGGAAGTGTAAAAACTGGATGAAATATGGGACAAATATCTTCAAATTTAAATATAATAAATGATGCTTAACTTGGAAGTTTAGTAGACAAATTCCACATTTGAACCCAATCTCAAATAACGATACCGTATTTGTTTAAATATGTGCATATTTTATATTCACTTTGATTATATAAAAACGATTTTTGTTTTCTGTTTTTGTTATACAATCTTTTACTTGTATCAATTCCTAATTTGCTTTTCGCATCTTTAATCTGCAACAAACAAATATTAGTGGTGGTGAATGGTGATTAGCCTTTGGTACGAGGCAAAGGAAAAGAGAGGAGGCAAAGGAGTGAGTCCAACTCCAAATTCGCAAACAGAAGGTTCCTTTTTTTGGGTCGTTGTCAGAATAAACTGAAAAAGAAAGGGCCGGAGTTTTAAGCAGCCTATACTTTTTAACCCTTTTCATTAAATTGGGGAAAAAGGCACTCTGCTTTTGCCCTTTTCTGTTTTAACCTGACCTTGCCTGATCACACAGAGACGGGTCCTCAACGAACCCACACATCTGACACTTATATTCCCAATTTACCCTTGCAATTAATCAACCGAAAGCTACTTGACTCTGCTATTGAGTTTGAGGCCATGCCACGTCCCATACGAACCTTCGCCCATGTGCTAAAAGATTTCTTTTGTTGGACCAAATGTCTTGAAATCTAATCCCATCTATCCCTATCTGACAATTTTAACAATTCAGGTTGCTCGTTTATAATCGTATTATGATGTCTTCATATCACATATGATTATGTACGATATAAATACAATATAAATCAAATTTTTATTAAGCATGTTGTGTCATAATGGTATATAATGTAATCATCTAACAATATTTTTTAATGTCAAAAAAAAATCGAATCGAAGAACTCATAGTCAATTAGTAATATACAAGTTCAACCACCTGATTGATTAGTCATAAGTGATTTTAATAAATTGAGTGATAAATGTAAATTACTAGATTATATGGTAAAAAGGTAAAAAAGATTGACACTGTTTTTGTTAAATACAATATGTTGTGTTAAAACGTTGCAAAACTAGCACCACTGATGTTTTAATTAAGCTGGTTTGTAGGTATTGTGACCATTCATTGAAGCAAGAGAAGAAATTGATGCAGGCAAAGAGACTAAAAAAAGGAGGGAAAAGTGGTAAAAGGAGGGGGGCCTGGGAGTTTGATACTGATACCAAACCATAACGGAAACAGCCGACCTTTCAATTCAATCCAGCTTCTAGTCTAGCTAGTAGGATTAAGGACTAGGAAGGCACTGCCTCCACCACGGCCTCGCCGCTTCGACACATGCTTATTACTGCTTCGCTCAATTTTTACCATCTCTGTAAATTTTGTCAGATCAATTTAATGCTGAACAAAATCTTTGCCTCTTGTTATTACTGAATTATTTACCCACTCCATTTCCCTTTTCCTCCAAGCAAATAACGGTAGTGTCGTTTTCAGTTACTAATTGAATAAGGTTAGTTAGAAAATGTGGCGTTGTAAATATAACACCATGAAAGTGGAAAGAATGCTGTGGAAAAGGATCTCCATGCCAAATTGCCAATGAACAGATATGAAGGAGAAAGTTGAGTCAAGACAATAAAGATTAGAGGTGGAAACATTGGAAAGAAAATAGATGAGTACAGTATATAACATATAATATTTTATAATAATTAATAATGAATAAAAAATAAAAAGCATTTTTTAATAAAATTTTATGTGTTATATATTTTACAAAATATATTATATGTTATTATTAATAAACGAGTCTAATACTATGTTAAAACTATGCATTACTCGGGTATTGGACTAGTTCATATTATTTTCACATTTATTTCAAGTTTTTTCTTTGGTATTCTTATTTTTATATAATTAAAAGAAAGAAAGTGAAAGGGATGGATCAAGTGAGAATGCCAATTGCCTCTGAGTACTGTTGGCCTTGCTGTTACAGCGGACTCGTAGATCGAGGTGCAACACGATCTCTACTCTTCTCTCTCCTTTTTAATTATGGAATTTTAGCTCTTCTAGGGAATGTCTTTACTTAATCAATGGTTAGTCCTAGTTTTATACCTAATCTACACCAAGTTCATTTCATTTTTAGAAATACCAAGACTTCCAAGTACTGGATTAAGAGAAAGAAGATTACTTGTTGACTGAAAATGTAGATGAACAGTGATGGAGAAAGATGTTGGAGAATATTACTCCACAGGGTAACAAAATCTTATGGAAGTCCTCGTGTATATCTTGGAAATGACTAATATTTTCCCACTAATCATCACACCTGCAACTACTGCGTATGAACTTTTTTAATATGCTATTTTATTTGCTTTTATCATAATTCAACTCTCAATATTTTAATATTAAAACGACTCTATTGACAAACAAATTAAAGTTCATCTGTGACTGTGTGAACTTATTAAGGAGCGGCAAACTAAAGGCAGCCTTCGTTGAGAAGGAGTGAGAAAACAAAGAAACCTTGCATTCTTGCGTCGGAGCCGGAGATGACAAAACAAGGGGATGGACATGAACTAATTGGAAGAAAAATCGAAATAAAGACTGAGAAAATGACAAGTGAAGTGAATAGTTATGTTGAAGTAAAAAGAGAAAAGAGAGAACACGTCCAATCATGTGTCCATCAAAGCCCCAAAAAGAAGAATCCACACATCAAATCAATTTAGTACACCTTGGGTAAAAGCAGTTTCTTGTTAGCCAAAAAACCACAACAAAAAGAAGAGGCTTCAGAAGCACTCTCTCAAGTCTCAACTCATAACCCATGTGACCCCTTACTCTCCCACACCATAAAACCCAACATCACTCCTCTCCTTACCCATTTCTTTCAACTTTGAAAACTCCCAATCTCACCAAAACATCTCTGGTTTCTTTTGTAGTTTGTAATAAAATGAAGATGGGTGTGATTGAAATGTGCTGCGTTGATCCAAACGTGGTCGTGTTGTGCGGTAAGAGGAAGTTGAGAAGCTTGTTCTGGAGAGTAAGAGCAGAGGTTAGAAGACAAATGAAGAAGAAGAGGTCTAATAAACAGAGGTTCAGCTTTCACTACGACCCTTTTAGTTATGCTCTCAACTTTGATAATGGCAATTTCGGCTTCTTCTGCTGATCACAACCCTTCTGTTTCATCAAAAAATTCTATGCAGCCTCAAGAAACCAAAATGTTAATTATCAATAGTAGTATATTAACTATTTATAGAGTAGTGTAGCAAAACAGGGATGGCGTTTTTACTTCCCTTTTAACAGAAAAAGAGGGTTGCTTTTCTAAACTTTGCTCTTCTTTGTGACTCTTTTTCTACCACTTTTTGTGTATCATTTTGAAGATTAGGGCTTCCAGAAGAGCATGAGTTGCCAGTTACTAGTATGTGTAATGTTGTTAAATCTTTAGTTTAATTACAAGTCTTCTTGTCTTTTTGTTTCTTATATTTAGTTGTGGAGTATAGTTTTCACTGTAGCTAAACCATTAAAATTTGCAGTGTAGCTCCGTTGAATTTGAAGCTCAAGAAACAAGACTAGCATGTCTAAAATGGTTCCATCGTCATTTTGCTTTCTTTTAGCATTTTTATTAATAATTAAAAGAATGCAAAATGATATTAAACTTGATAGTTTACGTCTCGTTTGATAGAAGTTAGTGGTGGGATCTACCTTGGGATTCAATTTGAGGATGAAAATATGTATCCATTAATGGGTTTGTTATACTGAAGAAGGGGTAGAGAAGGTTCTGTTTGGCAAAGTGAGATGATGAAGCATGGAGCGGGATGGTACAGGAAATGGCAGTGACTTTACAGAAATGGGCAGAGCTAGACGTGTGTGTGTTTTGTGCAACGGTTTTGCCTTCCATGGTGGTGGTGGTGGTGGAGTTGCAGGGCTGAGTAAATGCCACTGCTTTGCATTCCATGCGTGTAGAATGTATGCACCTTATTCTTCATTCCGTAATTAATGTCTGCCACTATGTCACCATGTCCTGCCCTGGTTCTGCATCCGACCTGCCTATTTTACCTACATATTGCAGCTAAAGTTGCCAAGTCCTGGTCAAGAGAGTAAAAGACCAATACAGTGTCAGGTTTGACTTTGTTTGCTCGAATATTTTTTTTATGCATAATTGATGCGTAATTAGTAAATCATACTCTAAAGAGGATAGTAATTATTTGTATGACGATGAATACTTGTGTAAAAATCTAAATCTGGCTGATTATGAGTTTGAATCAGACATTAGGCTATCAGCTTTACAAGCTAAAATAGAAAACTAATGTGCTTCAATAAGTAAACTGGTAGTGTCTGAATGATCACTTGATGCATCTGTTGACGATATTTCTGAATTCGTGTTAAGTCCAGCATCATTTATCGGTGTCTCTCGTGGTGCAAGAAATGGCGTTGGAGGCATCTGGAGAAGGTCAACCTCGCTTTCAAGCATCTCTATCACTTTATGCATGGAAGGACGATCTGCTGGGTTCAATTGTATGCACCATAAGGCTACAATGACCATCTTTTTTATTGTTTTGCTTTCTTCTTCTGTCTCGTCTCCTAAGTTAACATACCTTCCTTCATTGAATTGGTCATAAATCCATGATGGAAAGTAAATTCGACTCGAATGCTCTGTAAATGCATTTATATTCTTCCTTCTTCCGACCATTTCCATCAACAACATTCCAAAACTATATACATCAGCTTTGTGGGATATATTGCCAATGTTTTTGTAGAAGAACTCTGGAGCTATA
>CAODLS014253992.1:0-17858 GCA_948243855.1 Flueggea neowawraea | reverse complement strand
GAGTGGCAGAGAATTTCAAGGAGATCTTTTGCTCTACCATTCCTGAATCCAAAAACAATTTCAGAGCAAAGGTTCCCAGAGAACCTGCATTACCTAGTCGATCAATTGGCAGTGGTTTCATGAGTCCAAATATGGGCAAAGTTGTGGACGATATAGAAATGGGTAGAAAAACAGTCTGGGGAGAGGGTGCTATTGCTTATCACGGCGAAGGCCAACTTAACAGCAATGAACGCGTAAATGTAAAGGATGGTGAATTATCCCCAGATATAAGAGCTACCATAGATGAAGGCGGTGAACGTGGTGGAATACATACTAGGCGGTCTAGTTGGGGAAGAAAAAGTGGGAGCTGGGAGATGTCTCCTGAAGTTCTTGCTTTAGCAGCCAGAGTAGGGGACTCAAACCGTGTGGATGGCAGTAGCGGCTGCAGCATGACAACCGAAAATCGGCAATCATAGGCGAAAATTTGACTCAGAACTCACACGAGGAAGAAGACTGAATTTGGCAGTGCAGGCTGAAATTGTTCGTGTTCATGCTTGTTCAATCAACTTCCAAACTATGTTTATATACGCAATAGGTTTACTATGGGGTGTTTGCAAGTGTTAGTTTGGTTGTTATGGTTTGAAAGGTTTGGAATGGTGTGTTGTGTGTTTGAGCTTTCTTCAGTTTTGATTTTTTTTTTCTTTTTTTGTAGTTGTGGAATTAGTTTTAGTCTCTAATTTCATTGCATTTGATAAACTGATTTTAACTTAATTTCATTTGGTGGTCCAAAGATTGAAGCTTTAGACTTAAGAGTTCCCAACCTTCACAGCTTCAACCAGTTTTAAAAGATGAAGCAGTTTAGTGTAACTTGGCCTCTTTTTTTCCTACTCAAGGGAACAATAATTCCAGTGGCCATGTTTTTTATCCTTGTAAGGTTGCCATGGGGTCTACGTGTTGTTGGCTGAATGATTGCAACTATGAGATTAGGAGGACTAAGTTTTAAGTGGCCCTATTCCAAACTGGACCCTTTTTTATTCAGAGGATTTTGTAGCTGATCATGTTCATATCTATCCAATTTCAATCTTATTTTGTTTGCAATTGTGTCCCAAACAGAAACCAAATGATGCGACCATCTACGTTTGAACTGCCATTTTATAATCTACCAAATTTATTTAAGACAAGCATTCATATGTACAGGACTTGTCCTATGTAAAACTTGTCTTTCTTTTCCGTTTATATAAAACTGGATATACAATTTTATAATCTTAAATCTAACTTTTAATGTGAAGAAAAACAATTTTTTTAAAAAAAACTACAACATCTACAAGTCAAATAGAGGGATTGAAAAGGTAACTGTATAGTCAAACACATTTTCTGGACAAAGTCTTATTGGACAATAACACCCAAAACGTGCTAATGTTCATAACTGGGGACTAACCAATGCTATAGTCCTCATTGTCACAATTACCCCTCTTAATTGCAGCCTAAATAAAAAAAAAATCTGCTAACATTTATTGACTTGAAACTGTCCTGTAATATAATTTTCTTTTGACTATATCAAATACAAAATAAATATATTTTGAAGTAATGTGACAGAAAAAGTAATTAAACTCTGCAGAAAATATTTATATATTTACAGGTTAAAAAGCTCCAATTTGACATTTTTTCCACAGTACTCAATTGTGTTGCATTTCTTCTCTCTTATTTCTTGAGATAACATAAGATATTACCACCAGACCAGTTTTGTCTTGAGAAACAAACTCTCCATGTCAATGTAGAATTGAGGATTCAGGTGATATAGGTGTCTTCAGTCCTGTTTTTTCTGTTCCAGGTTGGTTGGTTTCATTTTCTTTACTCTTATTTTTGGTATCTACCTTGTATATTTTCTTGTATGTCTATAACCTATTAGTCTAGATTGTCTGGTTTAAAAAGCATGCATGATATATAGGTTCTGATAGCTTGGATTGGTGTGTTTCTTGGTGTTTTCTGTTAGCAAATATGTTTAAGAGCCAGTTACAAGAGCTTGCACAGAGAAGTTGTTTCAACCTTCCTTCATATGCCTGTTTTAGAGAAGGACCTGATCATGCACCAAGATTCAAAGCTTCTGTAAACTTCAATGGAGAAATCTTTGAAAGTCCAAACTACAGTCCTACACTAAGACAAGCTGAACATGCAGCTGCTGAAGTAGTCCTCAATGTTCTCTCTTCAAGAGGTCCATCAAGGTCTCTTACTGCAAGGGTTCTTGTAAGTTCTGATAACCAAAAAGGCACCTTCTTTTGGTTCTTTATTTTCTTGAATGTATTTAAGTGATTAAAGATTACAACTTTGCTTTGTATATTGAAACTTAATGAAGGATGAGACTGGAATTTACAAGAACTTCCTCCAAGAAACTGCTCATAGAGCAGGACTTAATCTTCCAGTATACACAACAGTAAGATCAGGTCCTGGTCATGTCCCAATTTTCACATGTACTGTGGAACTAGCGGGTATGAACTTCTCAGGAGAGCCAGCAAAGACAAAGAAGCAAGCTGAGAAGAATGCTGCAATAGCAGCCTGGTCTGCTTTGAAAAGAAGTAAATTTTATCATTTCCATTTCCTTTTGTTTCTTCTTATTTTGTGTACTTATGTGTCTATAATGATCAATAGTACAATCTTTCTGCAGTGCCAAACTTGGATTCCTTGACCAACAAAGAAGTAGTAGACACTGAGCAAGACCAAGCAGTAGTGGCCAGAGTCCTTTCAAGCTTCAGATCCAAAGATGAATTAAGACAAGCCAAGAAGAGGGATCAGTATCGATCACGAAGAATGATGAAGGGTACCAATAATAACTCTGCATCATCATCATCATCACCTTGGAGATTGTTGGATTGTTTATTGGATTCTGGTCCAGAGAGTTCAACACAGAAGCAAAAGTCCTTTGTTTCACTCCTTCCTCCACCCCCACCCAGGACTGCTTCAAAGATTTTGCCACCAACTTCATCTTGGGGTAATCCATCTCCACAGAAAAGGCCATTCAAATCACAGGTTTACAGAGGCAAGTCACCAGTGAATGCCCAAGAGGTTCAGATTCCAGTGCTAGAGCATCAGAAGGATGAGGAGGAATGGCTTGGTGTTAATAGTTCTAATTCAGATGTCATCAAGAATCCAATTGACAAGGAGGGTTTTTCAAGTTCTGTTTCAAGAACATTTCTTGGTTCAATTAAACTTACTGGTCCTGCAAATCAATCCTCATTGACACCAAATACTCAGATTGTTAGGCCAATTTACACTGAAGGCTCTAATCCACAGAGGCTAGCCCCAACAGTCCACATTAGATCAGTAATTCCGGTTTGTGCTGCTCCACCACCACCACAGCCAGTTACACATTCTCCACCAACTGTAAGTGGCTCTACTTCTACTACTGCTCCAACACCAACCACCACCACCACAACTACTACAAAGTCACAACCAGCTCAACTGTTGAGTTCTGAGTTGAAAAACAAGCTACAGTTATGAGAGTGAAAGAAAGAAACTTTGATACAAAACTTACTTATTACAAGTTCATAACAACCCATGATTAGCATTTTTTGGCAGTTTTTTTTTAGTTTTACTAATTGGGTTGTTTCTATGCTTGAATTTTGTCCTAAACACTAGAAGGTGTTGAAGTTGATAAAAAGATTCAATCTTTACATGACATTTTTACAGCACGAGAGAGAGAGAGAGAGAGAGAGAGAGAGAGAGAATGCATTAAATGGATTTGGGGAGGTGGGTTGTAGAAGATAAGAAAGAGAGAGGGCAATAGGGGTAGCAATGAAGGCAGTCTGAGAGAGGACACACAAACTATTGCAGTGATAAAAGCAAGCAATTAATTTACCCTCTCTCAGTCTCAGACCAAAAATTTATTGGTCTTGTCTTCTCCATTAATTGTGACCAAACATCTTTCATTATTTTTATATGTATCTCTCTCTCTCTTACTCACTATGTCTTTCTCTGGTGCTACTTTCACTGTTTTATCTCTGTGACTCTGATGAATGCTACCAATTTTCAAATGGTTTGAATCCAAAGTAGCCGTAGATAATGGGGATATAATGGGAAATTTTGTCATTTAGAAGGGTATAATGATGATGAATGTTTCCTCCATCACACAAGACAAGGTTGACTTTAGGATTGATTCTTGCGCACTTACATGTTTTCCATGCGATAGTGCACCCATTTTTTATTTGCCCGCATATCAAAACACTTAAAAATATAAATTGCAGTATTATCAAACCCACCAAAAATATCAGTTAAATATCATTTAATAGTAAATACTAATTAAATATTTATTTAAATATTAATTTAATACTATAATAATATTTATAAATATGAGATAAAAATTGAAATCGATTAGATCTCAGTTGAAAAATAAAATCAAATGAATTTATACAAAATAAATATAATAAAAAAAATAAATATCAAATTATTCTATTAATATTTAAGTAGTAATTAACTAACATTTAAAAAAATATTTTTTTAATATTTAAAAAATTTTCAAATATTATTGAACTGGTGTTCAAAAAAATTTCAAAAACAAATATTCAATTTATATTTTAAAACAATCTTCAAATAGTATTCAGTTGATATTAATGATGCAAGTTTTAAGAACTAAAAAATAATTTTGCATATTAGCTTTGTAAATAGGGTTTGAGTTGTGCCGCTGCAACTACATCAGCTCTCCGGTTTCTTCTTCAAGCGGCGACGACAACAGCTCTGGGCGACGATAGTCTTCTTTTTCGGTGGCTGTAACGGCGGCCCCAGTCGTTAGCTCTCCGGCGTTGAACGACCGATCTGAATGCCAAGGAGCGGCGCGACCGAGGCGGCTTCTCTGGTAGTCTGGTGGCGACAACAGCTCTGGGCGACGCGTCTTCTCCGGCGACGAAGGACAAATTTGGACGAATAACAGCGGCGGCGACGGAGGAAAAGGGCTACGGGGAGCGGCGCAATCTCTGCTCTGGCGCGAACAGCGACGGCGGTGGAAAAAAATGACGACCGGCTAGATCTCTCAAATTTCTCTCTTTTTCCACACATTAAATCCTCTCTTGAAAATGATTTGAGTTGAAACATATATTACAAAATAAAAATCAGAAAAATGCAAAAACAATATTGAAAAACCGGTATCAAAACGAAAAACTCTGTTGAGAATATTTTATATTATTTTGTAAAAAATAATAATGAAAAAATAAAAAATTATTAAATTTTTGTTTGATTAGTAAGCATATTTTTAAAAATATTTTTTATTTTTAAAATATAAAAAATAAAATAAAAAATAATATTTGAAATTAAACATATTCTAAATATTTGTGATATGTGTACAAATAAGGAACAATTTTTGAGGTAACTAAAATTATTCCTTGATCCTTGTGGAGAAAAGAGCATGCAAGTGATGGGCCACATTTGCGGGTTCTCTGTTTCATGTTGGGATATAGCAAGTGGATGTGGCCACCCCTACCCAATTGGGTAGCTTCATCAAAATACACAAATTTTGGCATCAAATACAAAATGCAAATATGAACTCATGGTGCAAGTAAAGAATATATGTAAATAGAAAATTTGTTGTTGAATGTGGTGTTAAGTTCTGCTTGAGTACGTATTTCTTTACCCTAATAGCTTGAGAGGAGTGAGAAAGTTCTGCAACTGGTGATCTAGGTCAAGCCTAACACGAGACAGAATCAAGTAACAAGCTCTTATAGTGACTGGGCAGTGATCGTCGAGGTTTCTATTGGAGGAGGAATGGAAAAGAATTAAAAAAAATTACACCAATGTAAAAAAGATTTACATTAAAAAAAGAAAAAAAAAGAACAAAATGTGACTCTGTATTCTTTCACTATTTTAACACTTGCCAAGCTGTCTGTTGAGCAAAGTTCCTCCAATCGTCGTTGAACAACATCTCATCTCACGACGTTTCACTTGAACGAACGACAGGTCACTAGAGTAGAGATGGCAGTTCTACGTATATATAAAACACCAACCCCATCTAGGTTCTCAAAATCTAGAACCAAAACTCGAATCAAGTAATAATAAACTCAATTTAGGTGAAAAATAAGGGTTAGTAACAACCATGGTCACATAAATTAGGAAATAAGTCCGGTGTCAAATCAACAAATTAATTCATACTCAAAATTAAAGATTCTGTACGTAGTAGTGGACATGATCGAATTCATAGAGATTGATAAAATTTATTTATTTAAAAGAAAAATAAAAATATAAACAAGACAACGTATAGAATGAAGTTTAAATATCAAAACAGATAAAAACAACAAAATAAAGTAAAGATAATTGAAATGCAGTTAACAGAAATCAATAATAATAATGCCTAACCAATGTATTTCTCCGTTCAATCCTTTCAGTTGATCAAATGTACGAAAAATAAATATCAAATATTGAATAGATAGAATTATAGTTAACGGTGACACACTTAATTAATCAATCTCTTCTTACTTAATCGATAGCCTCGGGACGCCCTGCAAACTATTTTTCTAACCACTAGACAACCATCGGGACATCCTGACAATGTTTGATCTATGGCATCAATAAGAACCAAAGAGACTCATATCCTAGCCAGTAAAATCAGAAATGTCGTCAATCATTTAAATCAGATTATTCAGTTCTATAACAATTAATAATGTTCAA
Organism: Flueggea neowawraea; assembly: GCA_948243855.1. NCBI lineage: Eukaryota > Viridiplantae > Streptophyta > Magnoliopsida > Malpighiales > Phyllanthaceae > Flueggea > Flueggea neowawraea. The sequence continues at coordinate 11,231 of CAODLS014253992.1, read as the reverse complement.
CCACATACATTCACGTTATTCGTTACCTACATTAGGACTAATGTGACTTATTATCAATCCTAAATAACAATATATTATTTTAGTCAACCAATCAACGAGCTCTTATCAATCAACCAACATAAATAATAATAAAACAACTAGAGCACAAAAACTAAATAAATACTCGAAATACTCAGTAATATATAAAAACATAAGCATCACAACATATTAGAATTGAACCTTTAAAATATATTGACTAGAGAATTATTTAGCTACTCAAACAAAAAAGAAACATGCAAAATACGAAAGAAAATAGTTGTGGGGTGTACTACCCCCTTACAGTAATAAAAAGGATGTTGAATAATGAGTTTAAGAGAATATTTATATGTGTTCTCTCTCAAAACTTAATCATAATCCTAATAGAATTCTTAATTAATAATAATGATGAAAATATATTTTTCCAGCAGTAAATTGAGTAATCAGCCTTCAAAACACGTCCAAAACATGGCCCATAAGTGTTGCACACGGCCTAATGCATAGCAGTCAAACTGGTCAACGCAGCTACTTCAGCGTGATCACGCAGAAATGCAGTTTTTGCTTGAAATGCAGAGAAACAACTCTAAATCTTCATGTTTCACCAATATTCCATCTAAAACACCAAAAAAGCATAAAGATATAAAAACACATGAATAATAACAATTTATAATGCAAAACAAACATAAAATACAAGATAAAACATGCATAAAATGTAACCTATCATTCACTAAAGTCACAAAAAAAAAATTCCTCAGGCTAATCATAGAAGTTTCATTAAATCACAATCGTGGTCAGAGCACCTCTAGGGCTCGATTAGTACTGAGCACTAGAGGTGCCAAGTCAGCAACCTCCCCATTAACAGGAGGTTGCTTACAAAACAATGGTTGGTTGTGCACAACCGGTGTGCATAGCCACTAAGACTCACTTTTTAACTTTTTTTTTCCTTCAACAATTTGTTTTTCTTTTTCTATATATAAATATGATTTTTTTTTCTCATTTTTCTCAATTTTTCCTTAATTTCTCACCTTCTTATTTGACTCTTTGACAAAATATGAATCCAAATTTTAATCAATCATCTTCTCAAAATCTCAATTGATGAATGGAATTATATTTTTAATGTTTAATTTTCAAGTTAAATTATAATTTAAATATTTATTTAATCAACCTTTAAGTTTATTTTACTAAAATTATTAATTTTAAATATTCAAATAAATAATTATTGAAATTAATATTTTATACTATAATTCCTAAAATAATACTTTAAACTCAAATATTAACTAACAACATATTTATATCAAATAAATATTTTATTATAATTTAGATGTTATAAATAAATAAAATAATGAGTGAAGTGATTGTGTATCTCATATTAGAATATAATAAGAGGTTAACCATTAATAAGAAATAGTTTGTTGAGTGAGAAATTAATGGATTGTTGATGTGACAGATCCATCAACACTAAAATGGGTTAGTGTATTAGAGATGCCTTTACAACAAGAAGAATTTGAGTAATTTTCAGCTTGCATGTACATGTAGGATGGCAAATAGGACTGTCACGTAAGCAGAAAATGTCATGTGGACTAGATTGAAGCCTCCTCACATAATCACTCCAATTTTTCCCAATCTACATACAATCCCTAATCAATCCCTCTCACTCTCGACACCTCTCACCTGCTTCGAATTTCACTCCAAATATACGACAGAGGAGTTGGAGGCTGAGGCAGTGAAGTGGAAGATTAATGCTACAATTTTGAGAAAGACAAAAACATGAAGGAAATTATGCCATCGAAGGAGATAATTCTGGTAGTGCGGAAATAAATCAACGCAATCAAGATGAGCTACAAAGGAAAAACTACAATAACATATTGTTTGTGTGGAATTAAAGGATATAACAAGATAAATTGCCCTCAGGTAATAAATTTGGAGTGAAAATCGAAGCGGGTGAGAGATGTCGAGAGTGAGAAGGATTGATTAGGGATTGTGTGCAGATTGGGAAAATTTTAAGCGATTATGTGAGGTGGCTTCAATCTGGTCCACATGCCATTTTTTGCTTACGTGGCAGTTTCACTTGTCATCTTAAGTGTCATGTAAGCTGAAAATTTGTACAATTTTCGGTTATTGTGGCTATGATTGTAATTTAATAAAACTTATGTAACCAGCTTAAAAAAAGACTTTTATCATTTTTGTAAATTTTTTTCTTAATTTGTGACCATGAGTGATATTAATCCGAAAAATAACCCTCCATAAGGACGGCCGCAGTTGAGGGTTGACAGGTAGATGGAGCCACTATTTAATCCCCCATTCAACTCTCTTTCAAAGAGAGTTGAATGAGCAAGGTCATTGACTTGTAGAATGTAGATTCCATGGCCCAACGCCAGTGCAAAAGAGACCCACTGGGGCCCTCTTGCATTTTTTTTTTTGTATAAATTGATTGTAGTTATTGCTTAAATCAAACGGCTACAATTGTAGCAGTTAGTTATTTTTTTTGTTTATTTTTATAGTTTGTTTTTTATTAATTTTGATTAAAATGAAAAATTGAAATAATGATTGGTCAAAAAAATTAAAATAATAAATATTCTGTAATATTAAGGTAGATTAATCGTGATATAGTGGGTTAATTTTACCTACGGTCATTCTAAATTTATGTTTATTGCAATATGGTCATTAAACTCATATTTGTTTCAAGAAGCTCATCGAAAATTGATTTTTATTTTCAGACGGTCACTATGGCCGAATTTTAGAAATCGTCGGGCCGAAAAAAATCACTAGACATGTCATGTCACTTAAAAATGTCATAAGAATGTCACGTCGATGTTGACATGTAAACCCAACCAGAAATAAACCTAAAAAACCGACCCATAACCAAAATCCAAAAGCAAACTATCCCACCCAAACCACCTCCTTAAGTCATCGCCTTCCTCAGCCGGGTCGCGACCTGCTCCTGTCGATCTGACCTACTGAAAACTCGCAAACCGAACGCAATTTTGTGGCGATTCCAAAGGGGTTTTGTTTCTTTTCATATCTCCGACCAATCCATGCCAAAATTTTTAAGAAAAATCAACTAGACAAGCAAATAATATTCAACCAAAATAGCCACTAAAGGTAACACATTGAAATAGATTGCTACTAACCTTTATGTTTTCTTTCAAACTGGAGTGCATGAAACCATTCTTTTGCTGTCTTTTTTTTTTTCTCTTCTTGTTCTTCCAGGTTTCCATCTTTCTTTCTTTTTTCTTTGACATCTTCATTGATTTCTCTCTTCTTTGTGTTTTTTCATCTGTTCTTTTCTTCGATTTGCGATTCCTTTGTTTCAATTTTCAGAAGACTTACAAGGTTCCAATAATTCAAGAAACCAACTTGATGATGTTATTTTTAAAAATTTTTGATCTACAGCTCTTAGGTTCTTTTCAATTTTTGATCTACAACTCAGGTTTTTATTGTTCTTATTGTTTTCTTCTTTTTATTCATCAATGTTCATGTGGTTAAGTTCAACTCATGTTGCTTGAACGCCAATTGCCTTTTAATTGCAGAAAAAATGGTTGATTATTGTAAATCTTAATTTTCTAATTTTAGGTCGAATTTGGTCGGGTAGCGGGTTGGGTTGCATTTTGGTTCGGGTCGATTTCAATTTTTTTTCTGGTTGGGTAGCCATGTCAGCATCCATTTGGCATTTTTAATTAACATGCATACCTAATAATTTTTCCGACCCTACAATTTCTAAAATCTGGTCATAGTGATCATCTGAGAATGAAAAATCGATTTTGGATGACCTTCCTGCAACAAATATGAGTTTAGTGACCTTACTGCAATATTGTTAAATTTTGGGTGACTGTTGATAAAATTAAACCTGATATAGTGTAGGATTATATTTAATGCTATGTATTTCATTTCAATGTTATGTGTCTTGTACTTTAATTTTAATAAATTTAATATTATGTATTTAAATTTAGCTCTAATTATACTTTAATTTTAATATATAAATTTTAATAGATAATTTTTAATAATTTAATTTATTAATAACTTTCATTAACAAATTTTGTTAATAAATTTTCTCATTAATTTATTAGTAAAGTTTAATAATTTAATTTTGATAGTTATATAAAAATTTTATTGTATATTACTTAAAATTACATGTGATAGATATTGTAGGTCCAATTATTTAAATCTTGAAGAGTTGAAACCATTGTATGCAAAAATGGAATATAATAGTGTAATAAGCTGAGCCCATTTTGCTGATTTATTAGTTCCCTTATATCTTGAATGAGTTGAACCATTGTGATTACACTAAGCAATTGACAAGCCTGTTTGTTCTAGAAGTTTTTTTTTCTTGTACAACTTCATTCCTTAGTTTAGGCCTTGGTGTTCAGTCGGTTAGGTTCATACCGAACCCATAACAAACCGACTGGTCTGCGGAACCTAAATAACCGAATTGAATTATAGTTCGGGTTTTAACCAAAACAATCGGTTTGTTCGGTTTTGAGGTGGGATTTTGGGTTTTTGACTTTTTTTTAGCATAATTTCTCAAAGATTAAAGTTCTACAAATCGAAGACAATATCACATTACAAACCAAACTAAACCAAAAAAGGACCAACTAATATCATATTACAACCCATCAAACCAACAAAAATCCAAACATCAAATTATTGGCCCAAATTAGCTATTCAAGATGGGGTGAATTGGATATTGAGCAAGTTTAAAACTTTGTTAGAAATCTTTTTTTTTTTTTCAAATTAAAAAAAACAACAAAGTTTCTAAAAGTTCTTTTGAACACAAAACAAAAAACTAATGCAAAAGCAACTCAACCAAAAATCAAACCCAAACACGATATAAACTAAATGCACAGTAATGTAAAGGAGAAAAAACAAATCTAATTTATATTGGTTCGGTCGTCCCTTGACCTATGTTCACTCCTTAAGTTTCACTTGAGAGTTCAATGTACTATTTCCTCACTTCCAAATGGAGGGAAACCGATCATAAGAAAACCTTTAGACCCTCTAGTTTTTCTAGGAAATAAACTAGGAAAGCTACACTCTCTTGTTTTTACAAAGGCACGAACAAGGAAACTTCACACTCTTGTTTTTCAAGGCTCAACAAAGAAAACTATATATCCCTCAAACAAATTCTTTGCTTGTTACAATTTATGCTCCCAAAAACACAGAATTAAACTCAACCAACCCAAGAGTAATAGCAAATGAGAATAGTAAAAGTGAGTATAAAATAGAGAATGAGAGAACTAGTGAGAAATGAAGATAGCAAAATGTATCCAAGGTTTCTCTCTTTTTCTCTGATCTGTTGGACATTTATTTATAGATTCATAGGGATTTGTGATCGTTGGAATTGAAATTATAGCTGTTGTGATACTGATGAAGATTATGTACAAAACTAACATCATAACACTTACGTGCGCAACTATGAATTGCATGAGCAATTCAAGTGTCCTTCTAGTGACTTACGTGCACAACAATGAACTTCCGTTCTTGACCTTTTGCAATTTCATTTCCAATGAGTCATTGTATTTTCACCATTTCTTGCGTGCGTAAGTAAGAGTTGTGTGCATAACTCTTCATTCCATTTGCATCAAATTTCAACGTTCATCTCCACTTACATGCACAACCTTTAACTTGCGTTCGCAATGGTTTTGTACCTCGACATTTGAACATTCTAAATACTATGGCGTGTCCAAATTTGAATATTCCATGGCGTGTCAGAACAGCTGGTGTCGGTCTGCAGTCTTTATCTCCAAGTGCACTTACGCACGTAATAGTTCAAACACTTACGTGTGCAACGACTGATGTAAAACTCCATGAGAGTTCTTCCTTTGATCTTATGTGCGTAATTTTCTCCCCAAAATTATAGGAATGTTTATGTTCATTCTAGCTCATTCATTGCGTGCGTAACCAACGTAATTCGTCCATTTGCACCAACTTTCCAACTTTTTCCTTGGATGTTTGTCTTCTTCACATGCAAATCTTCTTCCATGGACTTCAAACATCTTTCGTGAATGTTTTGTTATCATCATCATCAAAACTAGACTCAACACAAATTGTAAACCAAAGACTAATGAATCAAACCTTTAGCTAGCTAGTAATCCATGTTTGAGGGTGCGGGAATTGGACCAAACCTCTTACCAATAGCCTAAGATTTTTTATTTTAAATTGTTGGTTTGGTTAGTTCGGTCTGTTCAGTTTTTAATTTTGAAAACCAAAACCGAACTGATAAAACTAAACAAATCGAAGCTAAAAATCGATTAAACCAAACGAACCGAACAAAGCAAAACTGATTGGTTCAATTTGGTTTGTGCCCAACCCTACTCTAGTTGATGAGCTCTCCCACGCTTGTTCCACGTCAAGCTGGAAATTTTGACAGGTCAAAGTTGGACATGCCCAATACTAAAATGATAAAAGAAGTAATTTGTACAATTGTTCAGATGTTACCCCCTTAAGAAGACTGATTTTGTGAAGGAAGAAGCATAATAAAGATAACGTTCCTACATGATCCGTTGACCGTCTGGTTTTCCTTTTTCAAAAAAAAAATTGATTTGTTATACATTGATGTTTCAACTTAGTATGAAAGGTTCTAATTCTAATTTGGTAGACTATATGAAAGGTTATTTTTTACTATTTTTATTTGACATACTACTATTTATACCAGCTATAGAGCCTCTAAAAAGAAGTGTCAATCTCTAGTGATAAATGGATATTATAAAAGAATATACTAATTTTATAATTTATTTTCTGAATTTCCCAAATTTATGATTAATAATTAAATTTGTATATAGTAGTTGATGTTAGAAGACAAAATGTTAGAGGAGTGTTTGTTTAAGACATATCTATTCAACATATTATTATTGTTTATATATTTTTTTATTTTAAAAAAAAATGTGACATTTTATCTTTTTTATACAATTCTCTGGTCTTTACTTTGACTAATCTCCAAAACAAATATCGTAAAGAGTTAGATTATGTTCGACTTCGGTTTATTATCTAAGAATCATGTTACTCATACCTTAACTCGAGCTTTTGCAATTATGTCAGGTTTCACTTCATCGGGTTGATCGCCTCCTGAGTTTTCGTATGCAGCACTCAGATTGTTCATCTTAATGAAGCATTCTTGTCTAATTTTTTTTTTTAAAAAATGGTAGAGTACAAGAGGGGAAAAGTAGGATTGAGGGGGACAAATCACCTCAATGAGAGAAAAAACAAAACAAGGAATCACATCTTTCCCATTTGGCATTTTGATGGATTAGCTTGGCAATTAGCAATTTAGCATGGTGTCCCCAGTATGCGGAGGCTGATCATGACACTTTGATAATGATCACCACCTCTACCATCTTTCATTCTCCTATTTGGCATATTATTTCCCTTCCCACTTTTCATTCATAGCAAATTACGACCTACATTCCACTGCTTGTCTCATTCTGTCTCAAAAATTCCTTCCTTAATCCCTTTGGAAGTTTGGTTACTTAAAAGATCTTGCAAGTATTATATAGAACATAAAACATATTTAATATTAAGAATGGAGATATTTGTTAAGACTTTTTGTAAGAAAAAAAACTCGAAATTACTACTTGCTGATGTAAAAAACAAGAAAAGAAATTGGTATCAGAAAGTCTCCGATCACTTACAAGCAAAAAATTTAAAGCTGTTACTTGGATATGTTCTTATTGTAATTCTTTTTTCAATAGAAATAGGATAGGACCTCATAGTATTATTTATTGCTTTCACTTATGACGGAGGAATACCGTAATTACAGTCATAAGACTTATAAACATACAAAAGAGAAATGAGTTAATTAGGTAAAATTACAAAATTATGCAAACTAAAAGACTGAGCTAACCATTTTTAGCGATTCAATCTGCACAACGATTAGTCTCAGGCAGCACATGAAAGAGAGAAGCACCCGTTAATTCAATAAGCAATCAGGGGACAAACAAAACAAGGGGCGCTAGAACTGGAATTCTCTTATTTTTCTGGTGGCTAGCTGCATTGACACACGTTGAGAAGTAGTTGACAAGTTGGATCAATATAAAATATATATGTACTAAATATGCTAAATTATAGTTGCAGTCTAATTCATGACTTTGTTTTAAACATTTTTCTCAAATATTACAATCTTATGTGCTCATATGGTTAATAAGAAAAGAAGGTTGTAGGAAACATCCATAGGCTTGCTAGTCAGCTAGTGTAAAGAATTGTCATGGCTCAAAGTGTCTTTTAATTACTTGTTAAATGTAATTAAAACATTTGTAAGTATATATTTTTTATGGATATATTGATTTTTTATAATATACATATAGTTTTAGTTATAAATAATAGACGATCTTGGTTAAATTTTTTTCACTAATTTTAGTATAATGACAAGACTTAACGATCGTCAAATTTTACTATAACTCTGCGATAGATATCTCATATAGTCATGATTAATGAAAATGTAGTATTGTCAGTTGTCCCGTCTCATATTGTTTCAAGGTAAAATAATAAAAAAAGGGTAAAAAAATAATGAATGAAAAAGGGCTAATTAGTTGTGGATGAAGGCGTGGACGAAGACAGGTACGGCTAACGTGGCAACACATCACGTGCACACTACAACGTGTTACACACGAATCCTCCAAAATAATCCAAACCTGCTGGAGCCTCCTCATCACACACTCGGACATTGATATTATAAGATTATCGTATCTAATAATTCACGTCTACCTTGTCCCCACCAAAACAACCTACTGACATCCACTTCCTCATCTCTCGCACTTGTCAATTCACGAGTCCGCCTTGCAGCTTCAACCTTCCTTCCTTTTTGGATAAAACACAAGCAAATTATTCCTTTATCAGCATCTAATCAACATATTCTTTGGATATTCCCTGTTTATTCACGGATTCTTTGGATATTCCTCCTTTAATTCAGATTATGACTGGAACAAGTAGACAATTAATCAGACAGTGATCCGAATAAGGCCAAAGATTAGATTGGCGTATATGGAGACAACCAAGCACGTTTCTGCATGATTTGGGTTTAATTAGATCATTAATTTAACTATGGTTAATGATGCGGTACTTACTGTCACTGCTGTAAGAATTGGACAACATTGCTGGTGCGGCACAGATGTATAAGTTTCACGGTCGGAGATGATTATGTAATTCAAAACAAATCTTCATCTCATAAATACAGTGAGAACGAAAGCGTCAGATAGCTTCCATCAAACGGCAGCGTTTAACTTAGGAACTACCAAAACTAACGGAAACAAGAACTGAGAGAGAGAGAGAGAGAGAGCAAGCAAGGATGAGTGACAGACAAAAAAGGAATATCCAAAAGCATTATTACAGGAATGAGGACAACGGGGAGACTCGAATATTCTCCACGTAGATCCTCTCTCCACCCTCCCCACCACTCCTCCTCCTCCACCACCCTCCTCCTCCCATATAAAATCCCCTTCCTCTTCAAAACCCCCACCACACCATTCACTTCTCTCCGCCTCCGAATTACCCAAATCTCTGCTCTCACTACTCCTCCATTAATGGCTCTCAAGGCCGTTCACGTCTCCGAGATTCCCAATCTCGACCATGTCCCTGAAACCCCTTCGGTCTCTCTCTGTTCCACCCGTTTACTGGAGTTGAATAAAGTCGGTGCCGGTTTCAAGATTCCCAAGTTCTTGGTGGCGGGTCATAGAGGGCACGTTATGAACTTATTGCATTCGCGATCAGAGGTTCAAGGTTTTTAAGGAGAACTCTATTAGGTCGTTCAATGCGCCGCCGGATCCCCCATTGACTTCATTGAATTTGACGTTCAGGTTATTTTCTTGTTCTTGAATACTTTGAAGCTTTGTTTGTTTCTTTTCTTTTGATCGGTGGTGACGGTTTTCTGGGGGCCGGTGATGACGTCATGGTTTGTGGCGGTTGTCTGTCGCCGCGTACGAACTATTTTTTTTGTCCTTTTCCGCTTCGGTTACAACTTCGGCCTTTGATTTCTCCCGATTTACACTGATTGCCACCACTATATATTTCGGTCCTGAAATATCGGTTTAACGTGAATTTCAGTTGCGTATGGTACTGAACGACCGGTCGTCTAATTTTTTCAGGTGACCAGAGATAACTGCCCGGTTATTTTCCACGATAACTTCATCGTCTCAGAAGATAATGTAATAAATCTCTCTATTCCCTTTAATGCACCTTTTTAAATTTCATCAAATTACTCAGAATTAAATGTTGATTATTTTTTTTTGGGATAATTTTAGGGCAAAATTTTTGAGAAGAGAGTGACAGAACTTCTAATATCAGAGTTCTTGTCGTATGTCCTCAAAAGGAGGGAGACAAAACAGGAAGGACTTTATTACGCAAAACAAAAGATGGGAAAATAGTGAGCTGGAATGTGGAGGCTGATGACTTTCTATGTACTTTGAAAGATGCCTTCCAACTAGTGGAACCTACTTTGGGTTTCAATATTGAATTGAAATTTGACGACCATGTTGTCTACCAATCAGATTACTCACCCATGTTCTTCAATCAATCTTACAGGTACAAAGATCGCACCTTTCAGTCATTTTTTTCAAGCTAAAGATTCGAACTTAGTTTGGAATTCATTAATTAACTGTTCTTTGGTTTCTGGTTTAGGTTGTGTTTGAGTTTGGTAATGACAGACCAATTATTTTCTCATCATTCCAACCTGATGCTGCTTTGCTGGTCAGGAAACTCCAGAGTGCATACCCTGTAAGTAATAATCATCGTGGTTGAACATTCACTCTTGTTGAATCTTTCTTAAAGATGAAATTTTTGCTGATAATTAATTTTAAAATATGTTGGGTTTACAGATTTTCTTTTTAACAAATGGGGGTACTGAAATATTCTGTGATGTAAGAAGAAATTCCTTGGAGGAGGCTATAAAGTTGTGTCTGGAAGGTGGGTTGCACGGGATTGTCTCTGAGGTTAAAGGGGCTTTCAGAAACCCTGGTGCAGTCACCATGATTAAAGAAGCCAAGCTTTCTCTACTAACATACGGAAAACTAAAGTAAGTTTCAGGATTGATTTACCTCATAGTTTCGATTTCGCCACCACGTTTAACATTGTTAGATATTGATAAAGCGTTAATAAATGTTGATTTTGTTCTGCAGTAACGTCCCGGAAGCCGTTTACATGCAACATCTGATGGGGATAGATGGAGTGATAGTTGACTTGGTTAAAGAAATCACAGACGCAGTGTCCGACTTGTTGAAGCCATCAAATGT
>CAODLS014252630.1:0-10707 GCA_948243855.1 Flueggea neowawraea | reverse complement strand
TAATGACGTTGATCACTATGTTGTTTTGGGACTACCGTCCGGCGGAGAAGGTGCTAAACTTACCCAGAAAGAAATCTCCAGAGCCTACAAATTACTGGCTTTGGAATTGCATCCTGACAAGAGGCCTAATGACCCAAATGCGCACACCAACTTCCTGAAGCTGAAACAATTCTACGATGTTCTCACGGACGAGACAAAAAGTAAATTGTTCGATGATGCCGTCAGGGCTAGACGCAAACGCAAAGATCAGGCCCATCATCATGATCTTAAGAGAACAAAAATGGCTTCCGAAATGCAACAGAGAGAGGAAGAGGCTCTTGAGAGAATTAGAAAGGCTCGAGAAGAGGCGGAGAGGATTGCAAAGGAACTGGAAGAAGAAAGAACCAGAATACACAACAAGAAGGTTGTGGTTGAAATAGATAAAACAAGGATTATGAAGGTTTGGTGGGAAAAGAAACCCGGCGAGGAATACAATGAAGCAATTTTGGACATGATATTTTCTCCGTTTGGCAAAGTTGAGGATGCTGTTGTCATGTCTGGAAAGAAAAAGGGTTCTGCACTTGTTACAATGGAAAGTACGGTTGCAGCAATGGTGGCTGCGAAGGGTGTTTCTGATGATCCATATAATCCTCTCCAAGCGGAACCTCTTCAGAGAAAAAACACAAATATTTTGTTTTCAGGTCTTGGTTATCTCGCTTACGATAATTCTGTTCTGGAGATGATTCGACAGAACACTTTGTGTCAAACTGGGAGTAGTTAGTTTCCAGAGTGAGATTTGGTTCTGTTTTGTGAAGTTTGGTGATCATGTCTTCGTGATCTTTGGGACCAAGTCGTGAAAAATCCGATAATTTACAGAGTTGTCTGCAATCTCCACAGCCGCACAGCTCTGATGGTTTACTATTAGCTGAAGCTGGAAAAAAAAATTTTCATATTTGTTGAACAATGTAGATAATTCTAGAGCAGAAGTTGGTTCAGATTTTTCAGAAGAACAGGAGTTGTTCGTTTTTCATTAATGCCCATTGACATTATAATTAGAACTTCGAATCCGAACTACTGAATTTGCTGGTACCGAATTGATTTGCTTGTTATATTTCGGCTTTCATTAGTTACTCAAATTAAATCCTGATTAGTCAGATTTCATATATGATTAGTACTATTTGGAATAATATTTCCTTGCCAAAAATAGAATGTTGTTATTGTAGGCCTATCTAAAACAGACGTCTAATCAAGCACAATGTCTTGAAGTTCAATATGTAATAATGATACAGACGAAAACAACAAAAATTACAAGTCAATAACTTCTGTACAAAGAGTAAGAGAAAAACTGGTGGAGTCTTTATCATATTGGTTTGCAAGGGCTCAAAATTATTTGATTTCAGGGACTAGTTTTAAATTACAGGCACTAATTTGTAGTTTATGTTATATCTCAGTAGCTAAAATGTTAATTAGCCCGAAAGAATTCCTAATCCTATTTGGATTCTAGTTTCAGGCGGTTAGATACGCCATATACACACACGTTTATTTCTAATTTCTTTCCCACTTTTTGCAATAATTGCAACGAATTAGATAATTAACGATTCTAGGCAATCATGGCTAATGCAATATATGTCGATAGTGACGTTAATCATTATATTGTTTTGGGACTACCGTCCGGCGAAGAAGGTGCTAAAACTTAGCCAGAAAGAAATCTATGAGCGTACAAATTACTGGTTTTAGGATTGCATCCTGACAAGAGGCCAAATGACCCCAATGCACACACTAATTTCCTGAAGCTGAAGCAATCCTACAAATACGTGACAAGACAAGATATTGGCAAGGGAAAGATCATAGCTTTCAGAAAAAGTAAAGCTGCAAAGGAGGAGGTAGTGGTTAATACAGATAAAACTAAGATTCTGAAGGTTACCTGGGAAAAGAAGAATGGCGAGGAGGAATACAACGCAGCAACGTTGGAAATGCTGTTTTCTGAGGTTGGGTGAAGTTGAGGATGTTGTGGTCAGGTCTAGAAAGGAAAAGGGTTCTGCACTTGTTGCAATGGGAAGCACAGCCACAGCAATTGCGGCCTCAAAGAGTGTGTCCGATGATCCCTCTAATCCTCTCCGAGTGGTACCTGCTGAATCTAAAAACATAAATATTTTGTTGTCAGGTTCTGGATATTATGCTTACAAAGATTCTGTTTTGTTGATGGTTCGAAATAAGAATATGTAACAGTTTCTGGAACTGAATTTTCTAGCCAGTGGTATCGGCTTTCTTAGATGGAGTGTTACGAACTCCCTTTCGTAGGATGAGTTTTGAGGTCAGTCAGGATTATAATCAACTTGAATTTGACCAACATCAGATATAATTAGCACAATTGTGAATGATATTTCCATTTTTGCAGCAAACACAGTGTTGTTATTCTAGCTAAAACAGAGGTCTAATCAAGCACAATGCCACTAGAAGTTGAATATGTAACTAATGATAGAGAGTGAAAAACAATACAAAATTTACAAGTCAACAACCATCAAGAACAACTGGGCTTCCATCCTAATTACAACCGAAATATTAAATGAAAATCAATTTGTAAATGGTTCTGTAAAGTTTTGTGTCATTGGTTACACAGCTCCTGCACCTCCACCATGATGCATGCCACCATGACCACCTCCACCACCAAAATCGCCACCATGACCACCGCCTAATCCAATAATTCCGCCTCCTCCACCGTGATGGTGATGATGATGACGATGATGACCAACACCACCAAATCTATGACCACCTCTATATCCTAATCCCCTGAAGAGACATCCTAGCAAAGCAGTAACAAGCACCAAAACCGCCCCAACTACAATTATGATTCTCCAAGTCTCCATTTCTGAAGATTCCGATCCTAATAAAAACTCAATAATTCTCTTCTCTTCTTCGGTATGTATATAACATGAGAAACATTCAAAAGATTGATTGTTATTTTTGAACGGTCTTGAACTTTACGTAAGGAAGTGAAGCTGCTAGTGATAGCTATCACTTCGTCATTGGCCTTTTTTGGATATATATGTGGACTGGTTTTTTGTTACGTGTATTTCATTCTCAGATATTTGACAAAATCTTCCCATGTTAAATTTGGACCCGAAATGTCTTTACTGTTCTTTGTTTACTTTTCCTGAGCAGTATAATTCGCCCGCAGACATAAATTTCAGACTCAGCTTTCATTGACAAGGTCATTCCTAGCACTCGCCAGATTAAGAATCAATAGTAGATTGAAGAGGAAACTTTTGTGACGGAACTGCAGAATTGGCATGTTTTAATTGTTCAACAACATAGAGAACAAGACCATGATGTATGCTGATAAGCTCCAAAATTGACCGACCAAGTAAATTTACTTGGCATGTCATATTTAAAGAACGACAGTAGATCTTACCATGAAACGATGAAGAGGAAATAAATTACAAATACATATTCACGTTAGTGTTGTCGAGTCACATAATTACACGAACTATAAAGATTCTGAATTTTGTTCGGAAGCAAAAAAAAAACAATCAAGGTTGCTAACAGCCGGTGCCGCCAAAACTTGCACCACCACCAAAATCACTTCCTCCTCCTCCTTCACCCGAGAAACCTTCACTCCCATTATCAAATGCCGCGTCACTGTCTATGGAAAAATCTCCACCTCCATCTCTGATATTAGTACAACTGTGAATGATATTTCCATTTTTGCAGCAAATAGAATGTTGTTATTCTTGCTAAAATAAAGGTCTAATCAAGCGCAATGCCACTAGAAATTCAATATGTAACTAACGATAGAGACGAAAAACAATAAAAAAATTCTGTGTCATTTAATTTGTTACACATATCCTGCACCCCCACAGTGATGCATGCCATGACCTCCTGCAACACAAAAATCAGCACCGCCACCGCCTAATCCGACAATTCCGCCTTCTCCACCATGATGGTGATGACGACGACGATGATAACCTATGCCCACCTCCATGTCCTAAACCCCTGAAAAGACATCCTAGCAAAGCAAACAAGCATCAAAACTGCCCAAGCTATAATAATGATTTTCCAAGTCTCCTTTTCTGCTCAATAGTGCTATTCTGATCTTCCGGATACAGTATGTATGTATCAATATCAGAAACATTCAAAAAAGCTGATTGTTATTCTGACCGTTCTTGAATATGTTATGTAAGGAAGTGAAGCTGCTAGTACTAGCTATCACTTTATTATTGGCCTTTTTGGATGTATATTTAGACTGGTCTTTTGTTTTTGTGTGTTATTATTCTCAGATGTTTGAAAACATCTCTCATGTCAAATTTAGACCCGAAATGTCTTCACTGTTCTTTGTTTACTCTTCATTATCCGTACAATATTTCGCATGCAGACATAAATTTCCGACTGTTTTCATTGACAAGGTCATTTCTAGCACTTACCAGTTATTGAATTGAGAATTAATAGTCAGATTGAAGAGTAAAATTTTGTGACGGAATTGCAGAATTGGCATGTTTTAGTTGTTCCAGAACAAATAGAAGACCAATTAAATTTACATGGCATGTCATAATTAAGGCATGGAATGGTGCTTGGATTTCGTTTCATGGCAACCATGGTCCGTACTAGGAGCTGAATAATCGCTGGAATAATCAATTAATTGGGTACGGTATAATTTTAAAGTTCTTGAAATTGGAAAAAAAAAACAACGAAAACTAGTCAAAGTATAATGAGAAAATATATACAAATTGATCGCTTATTTTTTTTAAAATTAATTTCATGAGAAAATAAATACAAAAAAAACTCTTACAAGTTGACCTTTTGTATGATACTTTTTTCGTTCTTCAAGCTTCTAGCGACAATTGCGACTGTTGCGATTGCTAAAACATATGAGACGTTATAAAACAAAGTGTCACTAATAAGAAGTGAAAAAACAACTGTCGCGATATCCACAAATAGCAACCATGTTCTGAACATAAATTTCTGGGGGGGAAAAAAAAAAAGAGGAAAGAAGAGGTATGTACATGGTGGCTCCATTGTGATCATTAATCTCCTCCACCTATATCAACAGTGCAATTAAAATTAGAGTTGCCACATTTGCAGAGGATACTAACAACAAACATGAGGACCACTATTCCCAACCACACGATCAGAGAAATTAGCCATGTCTCCATCTTCTTTGGTTCTTTCTTCTATGCGTCGTCTGTCCTACATGCTTCTCTCTTCTTTCGACTTTATATACAACTCTCTAACCCAAATTGCGGTTGAAGAAACCATATCAATTCAAAGATAATTGGTCATGAAGTTCATGGGAAGGCACTAAGAAGTTGTAGACATCCGTTGACTTTGATTTAGGCAGTTTACCTCGAATTCTTGCTCATTATTTTGTAAGTATTAGATAAAGTTTGATGGTGGGATGAGTAAGAACAACGGCTTTTTTGTGTAGAAAAAATGAAATTTCCGTATTTTATTTTATTAAAATTGGCATATGTTTGATAAAAGAATGAAAAAGGTAGGTTAATAACGCATGAATCAAATAGTATTATGTATTCAGTCAATCATTGGTATTTAATTTTATTGTCTAATTACAAATTAATAAGTTGACCAATTAATAATATTGATGATTCATGATTAAAGTAGTTCTACATATTAATAATAACTGATCATACTCGTCTCTGTTTACTAATTAAAGTGTAGTTCTGGATAGAAAATTAATTAATTAGCTGTAACATATATTACAAATTACAACAATCCATAAAGAATGATGATTAGGAAAATAAATTACAAATATCTAATCACCTTAGTGTTGTTGAGTCTCATAAATATTACACGAATAGCAAAGAATTTGAATTTAAAAAAAAAAATCAAGGCGGGCTAATAGCCGCCCCCGCCGCCAAAACCTCCTCCACCGCCAAAATCACCACCTCCTCCACCCGAGAAACCTCCACCACCAAAATCTCCTCCTCCTCCTCCATCCAAGAAACCTCCACCCCCATTATCAAATCTTGTGCCGATGTCTATGGAAAAATCTCCACCTCCATCTCCACCATCACCGCCATTATCACCTCAACCGTGGTGGCGGATCCAAAATTTGGAAGACGTGGGGCGGCCACCAACTGCCCAAGGCCGCAGGCGCAAAAGGTGCTCCTGTTTACATATTATACTTTTCTTATGTTTTGTAATGTTATGTTTTGTTAAGAGGATTGTTTCAACAAACTAAATTTTGCAACCTTCTAATCATTAGTAAGATCATACTCAAATTACGAAATTGATCACAATATCTCAATTATGCAAAAAAAAGTAATTGCCTATATGTACCAAGACCTTAAAACTAGAAATCAATATAAACATCCAAAAAATCTAGAATTTTATCAAATTAGTCAACGTAAAGGCTTAGTAAATCATGAATTAGTGTGATATCAACAAACAATACAAAATCAAAGCTGTCCAGATCAGAATCAAACAATGAGAAAGAAGATAACTAATGAAAGAGTGAATCGAAAACAATCAAGAAAACCAAAATCGAAAAGAAAAATAGACTAACCGGAAGATAACTTGGATATGTTAGAGTGGACAGCTGGTATACTATGCTTTCAATCATCGGATTCCTTCTCTGGATTCAACTTTCCCCTTTCCCTTGAATCAAAACAAGGAAAACAACCCATCTCCTCTAAAATCAAATGCACGAAGGCTACTTCTTTATCTCTCTTTGTCCAATATCTTCAATTTAAGTCTGATCTAAAATCAATCATAGACTCATGCTTTAAAATAACTCAAATCAACAATTCACCTAATAACTAATTCACAAACTAATTCAATCTAATTAACAATCCATCCAACTCATTCAATCTAAAAAGCTAAGAATTAATAAACAATAATTAACTAAAATTAGAGAAAAAACAAAACAGTAATTAACAAAAAAATTGAATAAACATGAATTATTACTAACAGAAATCTCACTCAAACAAATGCACAACAACTCAATCCAATTCAACAACAAAAATAGGGGCATTCTTTAGTATAACTCAAGTTACTCAACTCAACTATCCAATTCCAATTAACTCAACAATCTAAACCCATTAACCTAACAATCAAAAAACCCTAAATTATTTGACATAAAAAGAAAGGAAATTAGTTGAATCTTACCAGCGGAAGGCAGACGACGTCGGAGTCGGACGGCGACTAGAAGAAGGCGGCGAACGGCGGTGGGAAGTGGGCGGTAGCCAGTTGCAGAGCAGAGAGGGACGGGAATCAAGTGGAGCAAAGACGAGACGAGAGAGTGAGATTTGAGAAAGCCCCTGTTCTTCTGCGTTTATTTGTTTCGGTGCCCAGCGAACGACTGGGCGTTCAATAGAGAACGAACTGTCGTTCGATGACTTTTTACAAAAACGATGTCGTTTTGAAGCGTCCCACTTTCTTCCTCAGAGGGTTTCGGAGTTGCAGACTTGAAGAGCAGGAAGAGGGGGTGGCGGCCATCAATGGAAAGTGGGGGCGGAGGTGGGAGGGTAATAGGGGTCCCTCCACCACCGGTGGAGTCGGCCGACCCAGGTCGATCCCACCTGGATCCGCCACTCCACCTCCGTCTCCACCTCCACATCCATCTCCATCTCCACCCCCATCATCTCCACCTCCGTTTAACTTACACATAGTGAAGCAAGCCACTAGAATAAAAAAAGCAACAACAGAACACCAAATCATGATGATGATAATTACCCAAGTTTCCATTATTTTGGTCACGTAAAATAATTATATAGATGTTGAACAACTTCTATGTTTGAATATATATATATATATATATATATATATATATATATATATATATATATATGCGTATAAATGGTAGATGTGGACACGGAATTTGGATTTTCGTCACAAATGTATATACGATGCCTTCTTTAACCCAAATTTGTGTTTCTTTAGTTGATTAATTCTTCTTCTGAAAAGGCATGAAGGTAGTGGGCACATTGACCTGACTTTTGACCTTTGCAGACGTGAGACGCCCACTGGTGGCGACTACCGCCGCAAGAATAAATCTGCAGTTTTGGGGCAGTTTTTTACAGGGGCGCTTCGAAACCGTCTTAATAATCTGCTAACTTTTCCCATCGTCCAAATCCACACAAATGTCAATTTGCTGCACAAAATTTCTTTTTGAGCTTTTGAAACTAAGAAAAGGATATAACGATTTATTGATTTTGATTACTGCTAACTTTTGAACCGAACTCAGCCAATCGATGTGTGAACCAACACCATGGACCGAGACCAATTAGAAAGCCCAATTGAGGAGAATCAAACTCAATTAGTCAAGGTGTGAACCGAGACATGAACCGAGACCAATTGGAAAGCCCAATTGAGTTAGGGATGAAATGGGTATGTTGGGCCCATTAGCCCGTTTGAGGGCCTATATAAGGAGCTTTGCTCCTTCATTTTCTAGAGACAACTTCAACACACAAAGAGAGAGAAAGAGAGAGCTCTCAACCGAGAGAGAGAGAGAGAGGTTTGGTCTCCTGTTCCGAGTCCTGCACAGATCACGTTGGTATCTAGACTACGAAACAACCGAGCACTCCCGTTGATATTTCAACCGTGGTTTGCTCGCAAGACCAGTATAAAATCGGTTCTGCTCCACTGCTAGCTTCCGTTGGAATCGAGGTTAGTAAGTCGAACCTATTTATTATACTATTTATTTGTTAACCGGTATACGATTCCTTCATTGGTATCAGAGCCAACATGAGTTTTTTGAATATGTTTCGAAAATATTGTTGGTCTCTGTCTAGGATACATACTGTGATTTTTTGGTATTCGACTTTTCGTCTCGAACGTCGTTTTTGGTTCGAGTCTGTCCGGAGTTGAATTTTGAAAATTAGAATTTTAAAATTTTGACAAAACATTTGAGATCAACGACATTAAAAACGTTACCTGCCAAAATTTTGTCACGAAATTCCATCGAGATCATCAAATCGACGAAAACCCGATCAAAAAATACTAAGTGAGGCAACACAGATGAATTTGTTTTGCATTCATCATCATCGAAACTGAACTCAACAATCTCCCTATTTTTGATGATGGCAAAACATACATGAATTTGAACATTTATTCATCAATAACAAACAATTTGATCAAGAATTTCAGTCCTTGTCACTTGGTTAGCTCAACACAATAATATTCATGATGTTCAAAGCAAATATGATACCAATGGAAAAATAACATGCAAATTCATGTAACATTTCTCCCCCTTTTTGTATCATCAAAAAGAATAACAAAATTAATATGCTCCCCCTTTTTCAAAGAAAATATGATTAAAATTATTAAGCACACTTATCTCCCCTAAGTAAATACATTTTTCAAAGATATGATTTTGAAATCAAAACTCCCCCTTTGAAAATCAATATATGCAATCAACACAGTGGTAAAAAATTCATTAAATGATCAAAAATTAAAAAAAAAATCAAAGTTAAATGACATTTTTAAGTTCAGAGAAAATTTACCACATTTTCAAGCTTCTCATTAGCCTTGATGGCTGTTAAGCATATTCCTCCAATTTCATCATCATCACTGGAACTGGAATCATCATCAAGAATCTTTCTTTTTCTCCTTTTGCTATGCTTCTTCAAATAAAGACAACCTGGCCTAGCATGTCCTGACCCATTACATTCATAGCAAATGAGTTTACTCTTCCTCTTACTGGCCTTCTTAGCCTCTCTTTCCTTGTTGAGAAATTTGTAGAATTCCTTTGTGAGGTGCTCCACATCAACAGAGTCAGGTTCTTCGTTGTCATCTTTCTCACTTGAGCTTTCAACACATTTTGAGGCTTTGAGAACAATGCCCATATCCTTTTTCTTTTTCTTCTTGCCTTCATCTTCTTCTTCCATACCCATTTCATGTGTGAGTAAGGATCCAAGTAATTTCTCTAAAGGCAATGAGTTCAGATCTTTGCCTTTGAGGATGACATCTTTCTTGGAAGTCCATGATTTAGGAAGTGATCTCAGAATTTTCCTTACTATCTCAGAATTTGTATATGATTTTTCAAGAGATTTGAGACCATTGATGATGTCATTGAATCGATCGAACATGTCTTGAATGGATTCATCCTCCTTCATTTTGAATATCTCGTATTTATGAACAAGGAGGGAGATCTTGTTCTCTTTGACTTGAACGGTGCCCTCATAAATAATCTCCAAAGTTTTCCAGATCTCATGAGCATTCTCACACTGCTGGACTTTGTTGAACTGAGATTTACTCAATGCACAGAAAAGAATGTGCATGGCTTTGTTGTTTTATTGCACCATCTTTTTGTCATAATGTGTCCATTCTTCTTTTGTTTTGATTCTTTCAACACCATTGACAGTCTTTTTGGGGACATAAGGACTAGCTTCTACAACATCCCAGATTTCCTCAGCTTCACACTTGAGAAAGACCATCATTCTTATTTTCCAGTATGTATAATAACTGTCATCAAAGAAAGGAGCTCTATTAATTATCAGACCTTCATATCTATGAATGCTATCAAGAAATGTCATTCTAGGGATCTTTGACTTTTGGATGAAAAGCCAAAAATAATATCAAAAGCACAAGCTCTGATACCAAATGAAATCCCAATATGACAATCCAAGAGGGGGTGAATTAGATTTCTTGCTGAAAATAAAATCTTTTGAGAAACTTCAACACACAAAGAGAGAGAGAGAGAGAGACGTGAACTGAGGCCAATTAGCAAGTCCAATTGAGTTATGGATGAAATGGGTCCGTTTGAGGGCCTAT
>CAODLS014252478.1:0-22839 GCA_948243855.1 Flueggea neowawraea | reverse complement strand
GGTGGGAAGGCCTATAGGAAGGGTGGACGACACTTTCTATTCACTAGAGATGACCTCATAAAAGGTTATATCCTACCTAAAGCCACAATCAGGCTTCAAACTTCATTTATTGTGAATGTTTTTACTAAAATCACCTAAAGTATCAAGAAAATTGGCTGACTTAAAAAAATACATGAGAGGATCGCCATTAACTTGTAGGAAAAGATTCACGGGAAGTGCAAGTTCCTATCACAAGGGGAAACTTGCAAAAATAGTGTTGTTGTTAAGGAAAGCTGGTCATACATTAGGCAGCTTGAACCTCCCCGTGTGATGGACCCCTAGTTAGTTCCCTGTATGAAAATGAGGTAGAGCTGTCATTGCCATAAAAAAATGGTAGCAACTCAAGAGGAACACCTTGTATAGATCCTGAGAATAAAAAAATGGAACAAAAACAATAAAAATAAATAAATACATTAGGCTTTGTGGTCACTGTAATTTCTTTCTTTTTTTTTTTCTATAAAAAGGATCTGGAGCCCAACAACATATTTTGTCACCCATTCATATCCAAAAAAGCAGGCATCATTGGCCGCAGAAAAAAAAACTCTCAAATTAGGGATATCAACATGTAGAATTGGCCCTTTGGCCATTTAACAAAACACAAACAACAAAGAGACATCAGGAAAATAATGAAAAATAGGCTTCTAGGCCATTCGTCTTATTTTAAGTAGTTCAAAAAAGGGAAGTATAGTACAAAGGAGAAATTACAATTTCAAGTTTCAATCAACAGATATTATAGTACAAATAAGCCTATACAATAACTTTGTTGAGGTTCAGAAGGTTATGGGATCATGTTTCTCCTACACAACTTGATGAACCCTTCAAATTGCCATACTAGTACAAGAAGCTTTGTACTATTCTCCATTGGGTCCCTTAGTATTTGGTGTTGAATTTCCAAATGGCTTTTAAAATTTTGTGATTCTTTTGTGATTTGAACTGCAAACAATAAAGATCACAAGAGCACAAGTTAGTTGGCCTTATGGCCACTAAGAAAATTAAGGCAAAATAAATTCAACAACTTTCCCCTTATAGAAAATTAATGCAAAGAATAGTCCAAGTGGCCATTATACCAGGCTGAGCTTGTGACAATCTCACCCAAGAATTTCCAAATCAAAGATTGGTGAAAAATTGAAGAATGTACAGTAGGCCATTCTTGAAAATTATTTGCTCGCTTGTCAAGTATTACAAGATATTTATGATATTTATTTAGATGAACTTGTGAAAAATTCCAAAGGGCAACCAACAAAATTCAAGGGCCTATACAAAATCATACGAAATCAAATAGTGCCTTCGAGAAAGTCAAGAGTGCTTTGAAGATCTTGCACAAGATGATCTGCCAAATGCTTATCGATTATTAAGGTAGGCCTAAAAATGGCCACCTAATGCCAAAGTAAAGATTACAAAGTCAAAAGAAATTCAAGCCATAAAGGTAAAATTGGCCTCCGGCCATTTTACAAATGTGAATTACAGCAACAATTCACAATTCAAGCACAAAGTTTTGACAACTTGTAATGGGGGAACTCATTATCTGGTTCTCCTGTAAGCTCATGATTGATGAATTAACTACGCAGAACTTTGAGTCGCTGTAATTGAGATATGAGAATCAAAGAGGCCTTTTGAGCATGGCCCCTTGAAATTTTTTAAGCTGTAAAGAGGAACAAGAAAAACCAAATTAGACGTTGAAAACAATCCAAGGACTTATGTTCAAGAATTTTTGTCTTCTGAATGTCTTTACAAGATTTCTTCTCTGAGAATGATTTTCTTGGTAGTAGATGGGAAAATAAAAAATTGGCAGCATTTTCCCTTGCTTTAGTTTGTCCCTCTCTTCTTTGTAAGGCCAATAACAAAGACCAAAATTCAGTAAGTTCATATTCAATTCAGAGATCATGTTTAAAGTTGGAAAAACAAGTTGCAATAGTTCAAATTCTAAAGCAGAAACAATTACCTGATTTTCCAATATGCTTTCCATATCGAATCAATGCAAAATATTATTTGGAGCTCCAAGAACAAAAGAAAAAAAATCAAGATAGTCCAAGTATTCGACCTTGAAAGAATTTTTGTTTCGCAAATTTGGTGGCAAAATTTCTCCTTTGAAGCAAGAAAAAACATGAATAAAAGGCTGGAGGATGTCCTAGATTAGCAACAAGTTCTCTCTCGAACGCACGACAGAGATGACAGTGGATCTGCAAAAAATTGGGAGAGCTTCTCCTCTCTGCCACTTCTTCCTTCAGTGCAAAATGGACGACAACGTGGCGGCTTCTCTCGCAGTGTGGCTGGCACTGTTGAGTGGACAATGATAGGTTCTACTCGCTGGCATGGGACGCGACGAATGATGGAGGAGGCTGGGTCTTTATGTCAACAACATCATAAGAAGAGTTTTAGTTTGGAGCTTGGTTTTGAGGTATATTTGTGTGGTGTGGTTTTTTGCTGTGAGTAAGATGAAATGGTTTTACTGATGAGTGGTGTTAAGAATAATTTTTATTAAGCGATAGGCTCTACTATTCAAAACTTACAAATGGCCACCATTTTTAAGTCTTTTTGGGAACTAAAAAAAATATCGCAGAGAGCTCCATTTGCAGAAGGAGCTCTAGGAGGGCATCAACTTGAAATCTGCTGAAAAATTGGAGAAAACATCTGTGTTCATGGTTTTCACCAAACCATAAGTACACGACAAATAATTGTTTACACCAAAATATTTGTGATTAAGACTCTTGAGCCAAATCAAATAATTTGCTTTCGTCAACATTAATTTATGCCGAATAAGTACTTAAGGCCTATTAATAATTTTGTAATAAGTGTCAATGAAGTTCCTGCAAAAGTAGAAAAAAAGAGTTAAAGCATATCTTAAAAAGATCCACTCAAGATTCTAGTGAATTTGATAACTCTCCAAGAGGGATTCAACTCTATCTTAATTAGGACAATAAATGAATTAATTTGGATAAAGGGGGCGAGAGAATTATCAGATTTTACCAAGAAGAACTTACTATCAAGTTAATTCATTTGAAAGCGGTCCTCTTATATAATCGGTGATTTTTCTACGGGGCTTAGATTTCTTCGTGATTAGAATATTTATTAGAGGCATGTAACCGAAAATTACTAAGGGGACTATCAAATTCACTAAGGGGACTTATCACCGATTGAAGTTCATCTTAGATTGGTCCCTCTAGGTAATTGGCAAGTTTCCTAGGGTGGATTAGATTCTATCATGATCAAGTTATTTAATAGAGGCATGTGACCGAAAATCACTAAGGAGCCTGAGAGATTTATCAAGGTGACTCATCATCAAGGACAGAGCCAAAGTTCAACTCATCTACTATAATGTCAACCAGCCTTTTTTCTAGTAGAAGGTTTTTTTTATCCCCAGCAGTAAGAAGACTATAAATAAAAACATGATAACAAGTAGGTTCTGCTTTCACATCACATCACATCATATGACAATTTATATAGGTCATTTTACTTGGTTTTAGTTTTATCTTTATTGTTAGTATTTTCTCTTATCACCTTATTATTATCTTTTTTATTTATAGCCTTATAATTATTTTTATTTTTTAATAAAGTCATAATTGTGTTTGTAAACTGTTTATCAAAAAAAAAAAAGATCCATTTACAATAAGTTAGCTCCTTTTTTTTGTTTGTAATTATATGATTAAAAATTGAAATAACTTAACACCTAATTTGAAAAAATTATAAATTTTTTAGCACAATTAAAAGAGTAGCATTGTTCTCTTTTCTCTGAAACTCATAAGTCAGACTCCTGTTCACTAACACTGCAGCTCTCGCATCTCCAAAATTTGTCTTACGAAAAGCAACCATTTGACACCAAATCCCATTTTCTCCATTACTGCCAACAAAAATTTCCAAGAGACATTTTCATAAGTCTTTTGGAAATCAATTTTAAATAAGAACCTAGATTGGCCAATAACTTTCATACTATGAATAACTTCATTTGACAACGTAGAACAATCCAAAATACTCCTACTCTGTATAAAACGATGTTGACTGGAGGAAATAATACTATCGATGCATGGCTGGAGACGAAAAGTCAAGACCTTCGTGATTATCTTGAGCATACCATTTACTAGACTAATTGGTCTATAATCCTTGATTTGTAAAGAACCCACCATTTGGCGCCAAACAAATAAAGATAGAATTCAAACCTTTTGGACTGTCACCATCCTAATAAAACTATTTATCCTGATGAAGCTGTTTGATGGACTCAAGTAGTTTTAGGAAGAATTATATTGCATGTGAGTTTAGTAAAAGAGTATACAAATAAACTTGATATCACGTTTTTATCTAAAATTTTAAAGTATTAGCTTATGGATACACACCACTTATAAGTCATTCACTTACACTACAGCTCTTCGACATGGGTCAAATATTATATCTAACATTGTTGAAACATAAAAATGATCTCACTTCGCATTAAGTTCGATGCTCTTATGTAGAAATAGAAATTGAAACTGTCTGGTCCTGACAGTTTATTTTCTCCAAAAGAGCAAATAGCTTGGTAAATTTCCTCTGCGTCAAACAGCCTCTCAACTGAACACCATTCTCCGGGTTGAGCATCATGAAGTTCAACCCACCCAAAGAGGACTCAAACTTTCCTTTTCCTAAGACGTGACGAATAGAAGTCAACAACTTTTTTTTTCACCGCCACTGCCTCTAAATTTAGCACCGTCAATACCAAGTGCAGTAATTTTTTTAATTCTTGAATAGATCGTAGCACTTGTGTGGAAGAATACAGTGTTTTATCTCCTTACAGAGTCCATCTTACCTATGATTTTTTGCACCACAACAGTTCTAAATGTCTCGACAGCTCCCAAAGCTCACTGCGTGCACAGAGAAGTTGATCACTCTCCACTTCATTCAGCAATCTAATATTTGCCAAACTTTCAAAATCATATACCTTATGTTCCAACTCACTAACTTCCTTCGCAACATCACCATAAATCTCCTTATTCCAAATCGAGAGGCGCTTTCGAAGCTCTCCCAATTTTGCCACCAGGTAGTCTCAACAAAATTCCAAAACTCAGGATGATCCCACCATAAACTAATAGAGCGAAACAATTCACCTGAATTAACAAAAAAATTGCAAAGTCCACGATTCTCGAAGTCACCACATCACAATTGAACCTCTCCTTGAGTATAAGTATTTCATTATAGTCACTAGTTGCTAAGACACATTCATCAAAATCCAACAAAGGTAAAATCTCATTCCACAAATCTCTACGCTGAGTAGCATTATTATAACCATAAACAAGCCAGAATCTAACATGACGCCCATCCCACCTGAAGGCAGTACAAATCCATCTGTTAGAACTAAAAGTCAAAGGAGTATGTGT
This sequence comes from Flueggea neowawraea, assembly GCA_948243855.1. NCBI lineage: Eukaryota > Viridiplantae > Streptophyta > Magnoliopsida > Malpighiales > Phyllanthaceae > Flueggea > Flueggea neowawraea. The sequence continues at coordinate 17,458 of CAODLS014252478.1, read as the reverse complement.
TGTTTATTTGGGACATCTCTAAGATAATATCAATGTGTGTGTGTTTATTTGAGTGAAAAATTATTTAATCTCAAGTTGTATGCTTGCAAAATTGGAGGGTGTTGTCAAATGGTGGTGAGTGGACGGGAGATGTAGAGGATAGAGTGGGGATGACAATAGTGCTGAGAAGAGAAAAAAGAAAGGAAAATATGGCTTGAAAGATAAAAGGAGAGGGAACCATATAACCATTTTTCTAATGAAAATTATCAAGATATCTTCAAACTAACTGAGCTAAGATGACCAAGATTAAAATTGTTATGAGTACTAGCTAAGTTAGCCCAACGAAAAGTGGGTGAATAAAAAATTATCAATAATAAAATCTATAGGGGTCCAGTCTATCGAAGTACAACGTTTGTAAAAGTATAGTAAGTTATACAAGACTCATGAGGACCCACTATTGATCTAGTTCATTTTTCACCAACCAGGGAGCGCATTTGACGTCCTCCTGATAGACATGAAATATAAAAACCTAGATTGTTTTCAAGCATCCTCTAGAATTCTCACACTATAGCTTTTCGCAGCCTACTTAATGGTTGATGTGATCCAATATTATTGGGTTGAATTGATTTTTTTGCTAATATATTGAAGCTATTCTAGTGAAATATGAACTAAGGTAAAATGGGCACTGTCTTATTGTTTTTGATGGACTTTAAGGTTAAAGTTGGTCTATATTGACTAAAATCTTATAAAAATTATAAATAGGTGGTTTAGGGAAACATATGTAATCTAGAAGATGTAAGTGTTGTCTTTTATAGTGAATAACAGAATTGCTCCATCTCTTTGCTCGTGAACATAAATCAATTTGATTGAACAACGCAAATTTTGTATTATTGTATGTGATTATTCTCTTTTGTTATTCCGCATTAATCTATCATTTTGCCTGACAAGTGGTATCAGAGCCACAGACGTTTGTTGATTCAGAAACTCCTAAATTTAGATATGTTGAAAGAAGATATCTTCTCACAAATCTGAGATTGAGAAGTATTATTAGGAAGCAAGTGTGAATAGTTAAGATTCTCACATTAGAGAATAGTGGTGTGTGTAAAGAACTTATAAGTAATGTGGACCCATAATCCATGACCTTAAGATTTTGGATAAAGATGTGGTGTCAGGTCTACTCGTGTGCTTCTTCACTAGACTCACATGCGAGACGGATCTCCCCAAGGTTCCCGGACCCAACAAGTGGTATCAGCGCCCACGGTTCTGCTGGGACATGGACAAAGATGAGTATGATGTGGTGGTGGTCTGGTATGAGTGCGATAATGTGATGAAGAGCTGTATTGACTGGTATAGCCCGAATCTATTGTGTGAATGGGTGGAAAAAGCTCTTAGACGGATGGATGGAGTTATGGGAGAAGCTTTTGATGACACCGTGGTGATAACCGGCCTTGAGCACCCAGACCCTAGGATAGTGAGGAGTTGTGCTGACTGATAAAACCTTGTCTAGTGTGAGTGGTGGGGTCGACTCAGATATGTGTGGAGTCATGGAAAGAGCTCTTAGGTTAAAAATTCCACATTAGTACTCGATGAGATCCAATAAAATTCCACAATACTGAGAGTGATTTCCGTTACAGGGGGAGTAGGTCTAAACCCGATGTGGAATATTTTCACACTTGTTTGTGGATTAAAAAATAATTTAAAATGACATTTTAATTATATTTGGTCCTTGTACATATTTTGTAAACGTTATGTACTCATTATGTGTTTGGATTAAAAGAAGGGGAAATCACTATTTCGTTCCTGTGTTATAGTCGAATTCATGATTACACAACTATGTTTTGAAAAGACTCCCATTGTATCACTGCTCTTAAATTCCATCAGTCAGAATTCAGTTAGAACTCAGCCAGAATTAACATGGCAACGTTTATTAAGCTACTCTCTTTTATCTTGTGATTTATGGTTGAATTCTGACTGATGGAATTTAAGAGTAAAGATGCAATATGAGCTTTTTCAAAATACAATGGTGTAATCACGATTTCGACTATAACAAAGAGATGAAAATGTAATTCTCCCTTAAAACAAACAATATTTTTAGTGTTGCACCCGTTTTATACTGGTTTTGCATGCAAATTATGGGAAAAAAAATCTTTCCCGTGCTGTTTTTGTACTTTCCCCGAGTGCAGTGGTCATAAGATTGGATTTCTTGAATATTTTGCTACATCGAGTTTTTTTTGAGAATCTTTTAGATGCAATTATAATTTTGAAATTTGGCATTTTCTAGCAGTTTATGCATTTTTTCCCAAGTCATATAGTAAGTCTCCTTCACACATCTCTTCTTTGGTTGGATAGCCACTAGCCAACCAATTTTGTTATTGTTGCTTTTAGGACGTCCTATAATGTCACTATCAGTTTCTTGGACATTTAGTTTCTTGTTTCCTCAGACGAAGTTTCCCGGTTGGTTTTCCAAGAAAACCAACTTTACCTAGTGAGCATTCAATTTGTTCCTTCATTTGGTCCTCATGGTCATTTCCCACATCTGGCTTCTCGCCACGGCTTCAGTACTCATAACCGCCGGCCAAGCCTGCTCCAACGGGGACTGCAGGGTTCGTTTCTCTTGTATTTAAACACATAATACCAGTATTTGAGAAATTCCTGCAAATTTTTCTTAATCTCTTCCATTTTCATGATGATATAGTTACTTGATCAGTGCTCATCGGACCAAGATTGTGAGGCAGGACTCTATTGTTTTTCATGCATACAAGGATTTTCAGGTTCTAGATGTATAAGATCAACCATTACTGACCAATTCAAGCTTCTGGTACTCTTCTTTATTACTCTTTTTTTTTCTTTTTTTGTTTATTTCGAAAACAGTTCAGGTTTATTTTTTTATCATGTGAACGAGGGTGTTCATTGATTCAGTTTCTTGGAAATGTCACGCAATGTGAAAGCAAACGTGTACAATAGCATCATTAATTAAGTGTTGCATTGTTGGTTGGGAAATGAAAAAAATGTAGATCAACTTAATGATAAAAACGTAGAGGGAATGCTTGATTTCTACACCCGATAAAACGCCATCTTGATTATTGGTGTGGGCTGGAAGTTGAATGGGTCTTGGAATTGCCGCCCAAAAAAAAGGCCTGGAATTATGCCCAAAAAACTGCGTTCTTTTGTTAAAAAACTACAAATAAATAAAGAAAATCTCAAGTTTAAAAATGGTATTTGAGTTAAAAATAATTTATTTTCTATTTATTTCGTATATCAAAGTTTTCAAGAGAAAGCTGTCCAACTAACGGGTGAATGCTTGAAAGTAGTCCTCAAATTTCTTTCTCTGTTCTATTATAGTTCTTCAATTTAAAAAACTTGGAGGAACTTCTACAACCTTGAGCTGTAGGAATTATTATCACATCGTGAAGGAAGGAATATGACCACCCACCGCTTACAGAAAAGTATTGCACACTACATTAGTTTGCTTTTAATCTTAGGCCTTCTGTATTTAATACTCGAAATAAATTATTTAAATCAATGTGATTTTTTTTCTTTTGATAAGTTATTTTATTTATTTTCACTTAAAATCATGCGCAATTGACTCTAATATCAATATTCTACAAGTCAATTGGTTAAAATTAATCTGGTTGTCTTTTGTCTTTGAATAATTATAAATCCAATTTTCCGTACGGTTATCATAAGGTGGAGATTAGAGATGACAATTTATACCATATCCGACGGGTACCGACCTTACCCGTACCCAGTCAATACGGGTATTATCCACTTTAACTATATATGGGTATGCGTACATATAATGCCTGTATTTTATGGTGTGAGTACGAGTAAGATATGGATATAGAAATACTCTATCCGTATCCGTACTCATACCATTACCCGTTGGGTAATATTCATACCCGTACCCGTTACCTATACTCGCTATATATATATATGGGGGGGAGAGAGTCTTTTGAAGATAAATGAATTCTCATATTTGAATAAATGTATTTTGACTATAATGAAACTCTAAGACCAAAAGGTCTTGAGTTCAAACCTCAAGGACATCTAGATATTTCATGATTACTATAAAGATTGGTCTGCCTTTTATGAGGCCAATAATAAATAAATACAAGAGTTTCCTTTTAAAAAATGAATGAGATACTACTATTAAGAAGTTATTATTATAATTTTATATTCAAAGAACTCATTATAACTAAAATATTTTGGACAAGATTTTTGTATGTCAAACTCATTTATACAGTATTGGCTAAAGAAATTAAAAATTGATTGCAAAAATATCTTATTAGTTATATACATGATATGATACAATTAACATTACCTCATTAGTCATTCATACCAACATCCTTTAGTTTTAAAGTGTTTTTTTAGCATAGAACTAATAGAAGAAAAAACTTTTTAAGAAATCTTTCATAGCAAATTATTTGTAAAATTTATAAATTAATGTTCATGATATTTAGTTGTATTATGATCCTACATATAAATAAAAATTATATATTTAGTCAACCATTTTATATAAATTCTCCATCAAGTGATAGCTTATTACATTACTATTTTATTACCTATATTTAGTTGCAAATTATAGTTTTTATATTATGTTGTGTGAATATAGTATTTTCATGTTATCTCGTGTATTTTTTTAATCTATTATTTAAATTAGTTATATATTATTTTGTTAAGTTAATTAAATAAATTTAAACTATGGGTAAATGTGTATCGTACGGATAAATAAGTATCTTGTGGGTAGGATACGAGTGATAATTTTTGTTACTCGCAAGAGTATAGGTAGGGTATGTGTACATAATATAAACTACGAGTATGGGTAAACGTATTGATATAACCTACCCATATCCTACCCATTGCCGTATCTAGTGGAGATGGAGGATTATAGGCTATATCAATTTTGTTGGCTGACATAAAAAGTCAGTAAATATATCTAAATTGAAAATTCCAATTATTATTATGTTCTCAATTTTTTTCTCTTCTTAATCAACAGAACAATTCGCTTCCATTCAACAAATATGCGTTCTTGACAACCCATAATGCATATGCAATCGATGGGTATCCATCTCACACAGGAGTCCCTAGAGTCCACCTTCACCAATCAAGAGGACAATGTTACTCAACAGCTTAATGTATGCTTCTCTCCTGCTAATTAGGTCACTTCTCCCTACATATTCTCATTTTTTTGATAACTCATTTTTTCTGCTCTGGACATTGAATTTTCAATTTCTTAGAGTTCGAGACGACACAAATATCAATGAGTTACAAATTCGTTAGTTCTATATATTTTCATATAATTTTGAGAATATTAACATCATCAATTAACCTCAAGTGATGAGTCTCAAATCAGTAAATTAATTCCTACTATGCATGAAATGTGGGCTAACATCAAGCTCTCTCTTTTTTTTTTTTAATTTTTGTCTTTTTCAGAATGGAGTTCGAGGCTTGATGCTTGACACTTATGATTTTCGTGGAGAGGTATGGCTATGCCATTCATTCAGAGGACAATGCTACGACTACACTGCATTTGTAATGCCTGCTCTTCCTTTTTTTTTTTTTTAAACAAAAATGGACGGTACAACGTAGAATAATAATAATAATAATAATAATAATAATAATAATAATATTATTATTATTATTATTATTATTATTATTATGAACTGGGTTTGATAACTTGTACAAAGTAGAATTAAGTATTAAAAGTTTTTTCCCTATTAATAAATATCTTTTCTAAAATTCAAATGCTTAGTTTTCGAAAAGTAAAATTTGTTCATTTTCAACATACTACCGTTTTTTTAAATTAATACACATACTACCTTTAAGCTAAAATTTTATAGATTGTTTTAACCGTTTATTTTATTATTCGTTTTAGCTTTCGTTTCTTTCTACAAGAAAATTTGTTTGGATTAGTTTAGGCAGCTTAACAGATGAGATCGTAGGTTTAATTTTTGGTTAACTACAAGAAATGGTTATTAACAATTGTTAAGATCATCAAATCCTTCATGACAATATAGGCCAAAGAATATTACTCGATGTTTTACTTCATAATATTTGCAATCTGCAAATCAAAATCCTTTTGCTAGAGATTTCGGTTCTATATAAGGTCTCATGGAGTGGAATTTTCATGGACGTCTGTACTCAACTATTTAACATGAATAAAAATCCTTTTATTTTATTTTATTTTTTTAAAAAAATTGACATATATATTATATTTTTTCCCAACAGGGTCCCGCCACCGATACTCTAAAAGAAATTGAAGCATTTTTATCGATAAATCCAACAGAAATCGTAACGATAATATTAGAAGATTATGTGCAAGCCCCAAATGGATTGACGAAGGTTTTCACCGAAGCTGGATTGATGAAATATTGGTTCCCAGTTTCAAACATACCCAAAAATGGTGAAGATTGGCCACTTGTTAGTGACATGGTGAAAAACAACCAAAGGCTACTAGTTTTCACTTCTATTAAATCCAACGAGCAAAGTGAAGGAATTGCTTATCAATGGAACTACATGGTCGAAAATCAGTGTAAGAAACACACTTAATAAAAAATCACTATAATTGTTCATATACTTATTTGTCTCTAAAAATAGCTTATTTGCATCTTTTTTTTTCTCATACAGATTAAGAAAATATAGCTGAGTTAGTGAAAACATTAATTTTGGTATTTTTTTGTTCTGAAACACCCTTTTAAAAATCGTAAGTCTCTTAGATGTCCTTAATTTTGTCATTAAAATTTAATTTTTGTAGCTTTAGATTAAACAAAGGCAATATTGACATATTCATTTTTTTAAAAGTAGAAATAAGTCTATAATTTGAAACAGACAAAAAAAAAAAATAAACATATCTTTTTAAAACGAAAAGATTATTAATTTTTCAAAAGTATTTAGATAAATAAAATATAATTTTGTATGAGTTTTGATACCATTAATAATGTGGTTTTGTAGATGGAAATGGTGGGATGAAAGCGGGGTCTTGTCCTAATAGAGGAGAATCACCTCCTCTTGATGACAAGAGTAAATCATTGGTGTTGATGAACTATTTTAGGACAACTCCGGTAAAGCAGCTCTCTTGCGGAGATAACGCCGGTGGTCTCATAAACATGCTTCGCACTTGTGCTGCCGCAGCTGCCAATAGATGGCCCAATTTTCTCGCTGTTGATTACTATAAGGTTCGGTTTTTGAATTTTTATTTGAATTTTCCCGAGTTACTTTATGCTAATTTTGATTGCATCATACAACCCCTTTTATTTCCTTCTATTTTTAACAACTTATAATGCTTCCTTAGTTGAATAAAATTGCGAAGAGATGTGTGTTTATGACAAGTTTTCATGTCTCAAGACTCAACTAAGCCAACTAACAAAAGTGCTACCATCAGTTTACTAAAACACTCTTAAAAAAAATTAAAGTAAAGACAGTTTCATAAACTAACTTGCAGATAAAAAAATTTGTCTAAACTCAAAATACAAATAACTGCTTTAGAATTTCATTTCTTTTTTCTTCCAAGTGTTGTAAAATGTAAATCATTGAAAATTCTCAACGACATCAAAGTAAACAAAATTATGTGGTCTTTAACATTCTTACGAACTTCTACTTTATGTAGCAAAGTGTATTGCCGTTTGTATAAAAAAATCTGGTTCCAAATACCATTTATACAATATTTTAAGAATTATTAGCCGTTTCCAATAATTTATCACTAACTCGGTATAAGAGAACACAAATATAAGTCTTCTATAACTGCGTTCATTGTATTGTAGAGAAGTGAAGGAGGAGGGTCGTTTCAAGCTGTTGACACGCTCAACGTCAAATTGTTGTGTGGATGTGATAGACATACATGCATGATTGGTGAGTGCACGCTGTCAGAGATTAGTTTATTTGAGTTTGAATCGTCACACCAATAAACTTTTTATTCCTTTATAACTTGGCAATTCCAGTAGATAAAGGACTTATTGAGTCCTATATGGTTTGTGTTTGTAATCAAGATATCCTTTTCATTACTAGATGAATCTCTAATAATATAATGTGTTTTCTTCTTTTTGAAGCTTGGATCAACTTCTGGTGACTGCTCTCCATAAGATTGTAATAGGAACAAAATTCCACTGATATTTGTTAAGGTTATTATTTTTGTTATAAATCCGATCCAGTGATATTATACGAAATTTATGAGCACTTCTTCGAAGAAAATGAATATAGAAAGCTTGTATCCACGATATCTTTGAGGAAAACTATTCATGAGTAGTTACAGCTAGTAGAATCTATAACTAATACTTGTTGAGCCCTTGTTTATGAGGGTAGAACCTATGTTTTGACTCCTAAACTGCTAGATAAGATTGAACACTAGTTAGTCAATATACTCCAAATGAACAAGAGTTATCATGGAGTGACTTAAGCAAGTTAGAGAAGATTATCGTGCAATTCAGTTTTTTGTGCTTTCTTGTGCTTTCAAATACAGGGCATAGATACTGTGGACCCTCATCTTAAAAGTACTTAATAATTATGGACATAAGACAAACTTCGCCAAATTGATTCAATGTCATGCATTGAAATCAATTCTGATAAGGTCATGATTTTTTTTTTGAAATGATAAGATCATGAATTTTAAGTTCTCTTAACTTAATATGTAGGCTTATGGGATGCTTTCCTCATGTTATTAAGGTAATAATCCTATCTTGACTACTCACTATAACTCATTTATTTTCCGTCGCAAACCAACCTTCGTAAGGTATGTAGCCTTGAAAGCACGATCATAGTATGCTCTGATGATATCAAGTCAAAGAACTAATTATACTATCATAAAGTATTTAGAATATCTATGGACAGTCAAATAATTTAACATGTATTCTCTATATTAGGTCATTTTTGTACCCATATATATATACTTGGTGTAATTTAACATGTAAAATAATAATTTTTGTAAACCATCGTATACTTCGTGTACAACGTGAAAAACAATGAAATTTCAAAAGATAATATAAATGAGTACATCTGCGTACACCTCTATACATCAATAAATTAGGTTAATTAAAAAAATATGCAAATAACTTCATGGACATATTTATACACCATTGAAAATGCATTAAATCAACTTTTTTATTAAAAAAAATTGTGAATGCTTTTGTACATTTGTGTACACCAATGTACACTTTCTGAAAAAAAAACAATTTTTTTAATAAAAAAATTTCGAGAAAAAACTCAAATTTTTGCGAGAAGTCAATTTCTTGTGAAAAAAAATTTATTGCGAAAATATCTCAATTTCTCACAAATTCTTTAAAAAAATTTATTTGCGATATGTGTTTATCTTTTGTGCCATTTTTAATATTAGGAACTTGCAAAACATTTTTTAAAGAGATAATTACCCAATACATCTCATTTTGCCCTTTATTTTTTAAATTCATAGATCTCACCTTATTTTCTTAATTGTACGGACATTTTTCTTAACCCGTACAGATTTTACGTTTTTTTTTAAATTCAATTGTCTTTTCCTCTCCCTTCTCTTCTTTCTTTATACATTTTCTTTTCTTTTTTTCTCTCTCTACTATCATTCACACCTTCAATCTCCTCACCTTCCTCCTCTTCAGCCGCCTTCACTTTCTCTCCCTACCCTCTTCCTCTTCCTTTCCCGCCTCCTCTCTCGCCTCTTCTCTCTCTCTTTCTCTCTCGTCTCGTTCACCCGATCTGCCTTTTCTCTCTCTCTCTCTCTCTCTCTCTCATCGGATATGTAGTTTTCTTCGTCATCTTCAGTTCGCCGTTTCTTCTTTTTGTTGCTCGTCTTACTTGTTCTGTTGTTGTCATGCTCATTGCCGATTAGATTTGGTTTCAAGGTGTCGGCCTTCAACAACGGAGAGGATGACCCTGTCTTTTTTTGGTGGCGGACCCTAGCTGGTATTGTTTTCACTTTTTACATTTTAGCCGTTCTTTTTATAAAAAATATTTTTAAAGTTTTAAAATTAGTGTAAAATATGGATGTGAAAAATATACAGATGTTTATTTATGATTGTTGTTTTTAAGTTTATTAATTGTTTTTGAGATTTAGAGTTTGTTTATAAATTTTAAAAATTTTATATTAAGTTTATGTAAAGTTTATATTTAAGTTTATAGTCAGTTTATAGTCAATTTATATTAAGTTTATAATAAGTTTATTGTAAGTTTAATTAAGTTTATATTAATTTAAATAAGTTTATATTCAGTTTATGCAAAGTTTATATTAAGTTTATATAAAAAAAATGAAGACTAGGGACTAAAATGAAAAAAACCTACAAAATAAGGACTAAAATTAAAAAAACCAAAAAAAAAAAACGAAACTGTACTATGTAATGTAATAAAATCCATTTGAGATCTAAAAAAATGATTTGAGTTGTAAGTTTGATTTTGAAAAGTGTTGCTTGTATTTTTTCAAGGTTTCTATGTAGTTTATATAAGGTTGGTTTTTTAGGTTTTTAAAAAGTTTATGTAAATTTAATTTTATGTTAATTTTAAAAAAGTTTATGTGGAGTTTATATAGAGTTGATATTAGGTTGATTTTAAGGCTTTAAAAAAATTTTGTAGAGTTGATTTTAGGTTATTTCTAATAAATTTTATGTCGAGTTTATATAGAGTTGATATTATATTGATTTTAAGTTTTTAAAATTTTTTTTGTAGAGATGTTTTTAGGTTGATTTTAAAAACATTTATGGAGAGTTTATATAAAGTTGGCACTAGGTTTATTTTAAGGTTTTTTAAAAAAAATTTAGAGTTGATTTTAGGTTGATTCTAAAAAATGGAGTAATTTAAAAAACAAAAAAATGACTAAAATGAAAAAAAAAAATACAAGGACTAAATCTAAAAAAAAATGAATTATATTAAAAAATGTAAAAAATGGCCTTTTGTGGTTGAAATGTAAGAAAAATGGGCTGCATGTATGATGTAATAAAAAACGACGTATGATGTGAGAAAAAAATAAATAAGTAGTTTATTTGTAATTAATTATCTAAATTAAAGTTTTTTTAGAGATATTTTTGTAACTTGCCCTTTTTAAATCCCACAGTTTACAAAATGTGTGATTCCCCCAATCTGTTTTCATGCTTAGTCATACACTAGCGGGCCTCCAAGAGTATAGGCCCGTTGCAAACTGACCTAGCATTGGCATGACTTGTATACCCGTTGCAAACTCCGTTCCGTTCGATACCCAGCAAAGGTCCATTAAGCCTACTTTTAACTTGTATCCCCAAACCAATGGATTGGGTTTGCAGTTGAACGGCATGATATCTATTTTTAACATGTTTCATTTCAAATAGACAAATCATTTCACCATCAACTGCAAAATCATCGAGGAGTTCCTGATGGTGAATTTGGAGTCAATTTCTTAACTTTCTATATTACTTCAATAACTCAACAAAGGAAAGTACGCTTAAAAGGCAACTTTTTTATTTGAGTGTTCTAAAATATAAACAAACTTTCTTTTTTTATTGTATTTATTATTAGTAAAATTATGATATTGTTCTTGTTTAATCTCTCTTTCAACTAATTCGTTAATTACTAATACATAAATAAAAAAATTGTGAAATTAAATAAGTTTAACTACTAAAACGGCTATTTCTCAATTCTCGTAAAAAATGGTTAGTGTCTATTATTATTATGGGACGGAGTGAGTATTTATATAGAAAAAATTTAATACAATTCAAGCAAACATTATTTTACGGGAAAGAAAATTAAGAATGTAATTCTCTTTTAAATTATAAGCATTAGAAAATGTTTCAATGCTGTCAAAAAGGAAAATAACAAGAGGGAAATATATGCGTTTGTCGTGGAATTCAAACATAATTAATCAAAGTTTGTTTAATTAGTCGAAAATCCCGGCATTAAGATTATCAATTGCATCATACTCCTACATAATCACTTTAATCATGCAATTATCTTAAGGGTCAATTACCCTAGAGTCCTCGAGTTCAACCCAATTATTTCATTATGTCCTTGCATTTTGTTTTGTTCTTTCAGTCTTTGTTGGTAGTGTCAGACTGTTTCTAAAACGTTACAGGACAATGTGTCACATGGTACAGTCCAAAATTTAAGACAATTATGCTCCAAGCATCTTTCCTTTCTCCCATCAACGTCAACCCTTAGCCAACAGAGATAATTAGAGAGAGGGACGAAATTAGTAGAGTTTAGAAACACAAGGATACAATGCAATATAGAGTATAAATCATTGGACTTTTCGGCAGTTGGCCCTAATATGGCTTGGAAAAGCAACATATTTACGTTTGGAATGGGCAGATTCCATGCATCGTCATGAATTAATTTACTGATATTAGAGTCGCCTTCAATAAGTGAGAGTCCGATTCACAGTAGGGGCCATTTATTAAAAAGACAGTATTTTAATTAGAAATTGAACAGAACTCAAATTGCACTTAGTGCATGTAAGTGGTTATTAGTGATGTCTTTTCTATAATACAGCCATGTAAACTGAATATTTTCGTCAATCAACCCACAAAATATGTATTTTAATATTTCTCTGTGATTGTATCCATCATAAAATCACATTGAAATGATAGAAGTGCGTATTTTTGTCACAATAAGGGGGGGATAACCGCTGAAATTTTTTGACTCCAATATATGTAAATCCAAAATTTCTTCAAAAGTTTTTGGTACTAATTACGTCGAATCCTGACAAAAAGTCTTGCAATCCTAATCATAGTATAAAAAGAGAAAAATATTGCATGAAATGACGGTGATTTAGTATAATGCATTCATTTACTAGAACAGATTTTCCACAAATTTGTCGTAGAGGGTCTACTCTAGGATGCTAATTAAGAAATGCATATAATTGGTTACTTAATTGACTAAAATTGCTTTGGAGATCTTAAATATAGAGGTTGGTGCGACTAGAATTGTCTAAGATTCACCAATCTTAATTGGTTATCATTCATTTAAAGGATTACAATCTTAAAAGTACTTAATCATGTGATGGACAGAAGTGCAATTCTTGATCATACCAACCAATTGACCACAAATTAGGGACAAAATCTTCGACAAAAAAGAAAAACCAAAATAACCCACTGAATCACCGTCGCTATGATTGAATATGAAACACATAAAGGAAATCTTTTGGCATTATATAAGAGAATTTTTATGTTATTCAAAGAAGTGATTTGAAATTTAGTCAAAGTTACACACTAATTGAGACGAATCAACATTTGGAAATAGTGAGGAGTCCTTTCGTTAGCTAATTATTTACCTTATTCACGTCTATGTGTGGTGTGCATGTGGGTGGGTAGGTTAGGATGTATCTAACACATGGTAGTAATCTCCCTTTTTATTCCTTATTTCCATGAATAATTATGCAAAAAAAATTAAATTTAAGTAGTAAGTTTATATATATTTATATGTTTTACAAATAAAAAGCATTCAGTCTCAAGTCTCAACATTTACTATTAATTCAACATTAACAGTCCTCATTAGATAACATACTTGTAGTTGTAGGCTAAATACATATATTATTAAAAGGTAATATCATAAACGACATAGCTATTAGATCCTCATGATTCACCTATTGCCACTTTTTGCCTCTTAGGAACATGCTTCGATGTTGCTTAAATTTATATTGCGACAATTAATGGGCTTCACGTTATTGGCCTAAAAGAACACAATTTAAAACTACACAATGGAGTAACTTAATTATAATCTTAATCATTGTTGACCTTTTTCACGAAGACAGACAAAGTGTGTCTTAATACAATAATGTTTCTTTTTAGTTGACAAACATGGTCGAGGATGTCTGTCCTCAACAGTGACATATTGACCAGATCAAGGGATTTATTTAGGTAGGAGTAGCTTGTTAGATATAGAAAGCAAATGGCTTTCCGAAATCCCATGTTCATGGGCATACGTGTTAACTATATAGTAATACACCAAACTACCAATTGTAGGCTTTGACATCGGCAAAATTAGGGTGCTGTTTACAAGTACTCTTTCGGTGCAAATCATCAAGAAGTATTTTGGTAGATAGAATAAAAAGAATTTGACAGAGAAATTCAAAGGGAAGTTAAGTTTGGGTCTTGGAAAGTGAGAATGTTAGGGGCTCAAGAAAGAATTTTTTTTTAGCCTACTTAATTATTTTCAGCCATGTTGGTAATAACTAATATGTAGATTCTACTGTTGGCTTTCTGAGAGTAAATTGGTTTAAGAAAAAAGAGATAAGCACAATCATGGTGTAAAGTAGAAAAACTCTCAAGGAAATCTTAATAAAAAAATGTTATAAAGTTATTTTTCTTCATTCAATGCTGACAGTATTTATAAAATAATCGTAATAAAATAATTCTAAAATTTGTGAAACAAAAGCTTCAAATTTAAACATTTTATCTGCTATCTCCAACTGGTATAATTAAATTTGAACATTTTATTGTGCTTTGAGTTCATTTTAATTTGATTTTTTTTTGGATTTTCATCTTGTTTGATTTTCGGCAGCCTAAAAATAGCACTTGTCAAGCCCCTCATTATATATATATATATATATATATATATGACAATTACATAAATATTCTAAAAGAAAATTTAAATTTTTAAAATGCAAAAACATCTAAAATATATACAGAAATGGAAATTCTTTAATGTAATTACAAAAATGTCAGAATTTGACTTTTTGACCACATTTTTTACTATGTGTCAGATAGTTGACCGTGTGTTGACCACGCGTCAAAATGAGTACAAAACAAGAATAAACTGTTCTCATTATTCCAGATGCGAAAATGAGAACAAATTGTTCTCATTATGTCAGATACAAAAATAGGTATAAAATGAGAACAAATTGTTCTTATTATTTTAGATACGAACATGAGTACAAAAAGAGAACAAATCGTTCTTAGTGTTGCATATATGAAAATGAGAGCAAAATGACAACAAACCAAGTACATATGAGAACAAATTAAATACAACGAATGAATGCATATAGAAATAAGTAGTGATCGATCACTTTGGCCACTAAAAAATGAGTACATAATGAGTACATCACTAACACAGGCTTACAAAAAACGAGTACAAAATAGCTACATCTCATAATATTCAATAGAGGATCTTATATGGCTTCTCTCCAAAGCTAAATGATATCAATACACTGTGAAAGACTACATCAACAAATGAACTGTGCTATGCAAGAATATATGAAATAATTTGGCAATACTAGGCGAACTAAAATTTTGAACATCTTAATTCCATATTAGAGTCGCAACTTAGAATAACCAGTGTTTCTTCCTTGGCTTCTGAATTGGAGCATCTGAAAACAAGTCAAAACTACTTAGAATAATCCCCAACTAGAAAGCTAATAATACTCTTTGAAGCAGCTCAATCATTAAGATCAAGAATTTCAAATGAAACAAACCTCGGATTTCATATAGAGAGTTGTAATGCGCTCGGACCAGAAACTTAACCACAACTCTGCATCATTCATAAGAACAATTAAAATTAGGAAACAACTCTTATTTGTGGATGCACGGTTAAAAAAAAAACTGAAGACATGAAACAAATGAACTCAGAGAAAAAAAAATTCTTTTCATCCAACTTGAAACTCAAAATATTTGGTCACCACGATGGCCTATTGTCTAGATGCCAAACATGCCATAAATTTGCATTTCCTTTTCTAAGATCATCACAAAATCAAAGTGACAACATTCGTCAATTTGAACTAAGCTATACCCCTTTAAAGAAATTAGAGTTCATTTATCTTGTCTACTTACCTCGCGTAGGCTACTTACATATACTCCTCCATTAACACTCTCACTCTTCCGTCCACCGCTGACTGCATGCTCTCTCTACCTCAACATTGTTCTCCACCGCTGCAGATCTAAAACGAGATCAGTTTCCCACAACAAACACTCTCCCTCGTCAGATCTGGAACAACGATAAGAAGAAGCAGACAAGGCAAAAAAGAGGGAAAAAGGATTAGGGAGAGGCAGATGAGACGACACATTTGCAAGATAGATGAACGAGAGAATGAGATTTAGTGGCGGAGGTGAGGGAAAAGAAAGAGAAAAATCGAAAGAGATGACAAATAGTGAGGAAAAGGATAGAGACTGTGCCGAACCGAAGAGGTGAAGGAGGAAGATGACCAACAAGGAGGAGAGAGGAGAGGGAGAAGACATGGCAGATGAAGAGACGTGTGAGAGAGGAGAGAGAAAAACAATCAGAATAGGTTTATAAAGGCGTGTGTATTTTACTCATTTTTAGCATTTCAGAAATTTTAATTTTAATTGTTATATAATAGATATTAAGAAAACATCTCCTTACATTACTGAAATTTAAATCTAAAAGTAGACATATATATATATATATATATATATATATATATATATATATTTATAAACTATTTCAATGCCTTTAAAGTTTGAGAGTTTTTACTAAGTTTTGACAAGTAGCGTTTTGACTGATTGACATATGTCGACTCTTCTAAATATCTTCTCTCTTTTCTTTTTTGTAATATAATATAAAAAATTTTCTAAAACCAATAATTACATAACAAAAACAAATCAATATGTGTATCAATATATACATTTAAATCAATATATATTATTTCACATATAAATATAGCTATATAATTTAACATTATGATTACAAATCTGGTTCGCAAATTTGATATATAAATTTGTAATTAATAGGTGATTTAGAGTAGATTGATGATGTCGCAACCCATTCCCGGGACCATGACCGGCGTACGAGGTGAACCGTCTATGGGAGCCCGACCCATCTCGCACAAGCCTCCATAATACAGAACTTCTACCTAAATATCATATTTAAAGAAATATGAAAAACCATTAAAAGTATATCTTTGTTTATTAAAACAAAACATATATAATATTAAGTGCGGAAATTATTTCAAATTAAAACATTTGAAATGTCAGAAACAAAAACATAAACACATCCCACAGGAATCCGGTGTGGAGCATCTAACAAATCATACAAATGGGCCGGTCAAAAGGGCACTGACCACAATATCAGAATCTCTTACTGAGCATCAAAAACCAATGAACATAATCCACAAGCGTCACTTGCAAGATGATAATAACAAGGGCAAAACAAACCCTGTGAGTGAGGGACAACACTCCAGATCACCTTATACGTGCCTCACAAAGATTGGTTTGAAAACCATTTGAAAACTAACACATGCGGTATACGATAGGTATACATACGTATACACTATATACATAGTATGGTTTACAAGAAAATATTTCGAAATAGTTTGCAACCAATGCAAACAGAATCAACAAAATCCTTCTTGAAATAAAACAAAATCTTTAAAGAATATTTCCAAAACTTATTAAAACTGTCATGCTTTCCAAAATCAAAGCAAAACCTTTTACAAACCGTTTTATTTTATCGAAGCTTTAAAATAAAACCCTTTTACCGAAAACTCTTATCAGAGTTCAAAACTTCGTCACGTAGGCATTATTTTCTAGAATATTTTCAAAATAACTAAAACTCAAATGTTTTAAAACCCAAGTAAGATTCTTTT
>CAODLS014251136.1:0-10551 GCA_948243855.1 Flueggea neowawraea | reverse complement strand
AGAAGGTTATTTTTACTCCATTACCTTAACTAATGATTTTAGTAGATATGGATTTGTCTATCTCATGAGACATAAATCTGAATCATTTGAAAAGTTCAAGGAATTCAAAAGTGAGGTATAAAACCAACTTAGAAAGAATATTAAAGCACTTCGATCCGATTGTGGTGGAGAATATTTAAGCCAAACATTTGACAATCATCTAAAGGAATGTGGGATTGTTTCAAGAATCACTCTTCCCGAAATGCCCAAATGAAATGACATGTCCGAAATAAGAAATCGAACTCTGTTGAATATGGTTCATTCAATGATGAGTTAAACAGATCTTCCAATCTCGTTTTAGGGTTATGCCTTAGAAACTGCTGCTTTCATACTTAACTGAATTCCATCTAAAGCGGTGAAAAAGACATCATATGAGATATGACATGGGCAAAACCCATAATGTCTTTTCTAAAGATTTGGGGATGTGAAGCTTTTGCGAAACAAAAAGTTTTAGAAAAGTTAGCACCTAAATTCAATAAATGCATATTTGTGAGATATCCAAATGAAACAAGAAGATACTATTTTTACAATCATTCTGAGAACAAAGTGTTTGTTACTTGAAATGATGTCTTTTTGGAAAAGCAATTTATTTCCAAAGGAATTAGTGGTAGTAAAGTATTTCTAAAAGAAATAAAAGAACCACAAATAGCCTTTGAAGATAGGACATAGATTCAAGATGATTCACAATAAGTTGAGGAGTCCGAATCTGTAACACAAGGCCCAAAAACGTCTGGTAAGGTTTATCACGAGCATGAGAGATATGAATTTCTTATAACTAACAATAAATTTTTTTTCTTATAGACCACAATAAGCCTACTACCTACCAATAGGCGATCATAAATCTAAATTCTATAAAATGACATGAAACCATGAAATCAGAAATGTAATCTATATATGATAGCCAAGTTTAGAACTTGGTGGATCCACCTGACGGAGCCAAGATCATTGATTGTAAATGGATTTACAAGTTAAAAATCGATGGAATATTAAAAGCAAGACTTGTTACAAAAGGTGTTAGACAAACTCATGATATTGACTATGATGAAACTTTTTCATCAGCTGTCATGCTCAAATCCATTAGGATTCTTCTTGCCATAACAGCATATTATGACTATAAAATATGACAAATGGATTTCAAAACCATTTTCCTAAATGGAAACCTCATTGAGGATGTGTACATGGCATAACATGAGGTTTTGTCGATCCTGACACAACCTGGGTTTTATCGATCCTAAGAGTCCTAATAAGGTATGCAAGTTTCAAAGATCCATTTATAGATTGAAGCAAGCTTCCCGAAGTTGGAATCTTCATTTTGATGAAGCGGTCAAAGATTTTGGATTCATCAAGAATGAAGACGAGCCTTGTGTATACAAGAAGGTTAGTGAGAATGCCGTAGTGTTCTTAGTGCTATATGTTGACAACATCTTAATCATTGAAAACGATATTCCAACCTTGTAGAGTGTCGAGAATTGGTTAGAAAAGTGTTTTGCAATGAAACATTTAGATGAAGCCTCACATATCCTAGGAATACAAATCTATAGAGATAGATCTAAGAGGCTAATTGGACTAAGTCAAAGTGTGTATATTGACAAAGTGCTAAAAATGTTTAGCATGTTGAATTCCAAGAAAGGAATGATTCCCATGGTTCTTGAAAAACCATTAAACAAGACAGACTATCCTACAACAAGAGATTACATGAGTATGATTCCATATGCTTCTTGTAACACCCTGTATTTTTTCCCAACTATTTTTTTTGGTAAATTTTTCTTTAAATAATTTTTTATTGATTTTGTAGCAAAGGAAACAAATTTTATTTTTTTTACAAAAATTCGTAAGATTAAATTTGTTGATTTTGATTGGTTAAAATTATTATTTTAACCTTTGTTTTATTAATATGATATTTTGTTTAATTTTGATTAATTATTTTGGAAATTTCTCTAAAAAATTCAAATTTTATTTTTTAATATTTGAAGGGTTAATTTTGAGTTTTAAATGTTATTTGGGTGATTGGTGAAGTTTTGGAAATTTTGGAAATGATTTAAAGTTGATTTGTTAAGTGGAAAATTGAAAAAGAAAATTTGGAAAAATACAACAGGACGATCGATCGTTGAAAAAGAAAATTTGGAAAAATACAACTGGACGATCGATCGTTCTCTTTGGGTCGCTAAACTGCACGTTGTTGTCGCTGGCATTTGATGTCATTCGTGTGAGTTCAATTGTCGTCCACGCATATGCCTCAGGCCATCATCAAAACGACGAGTAGTTTGTGCGTGTTGTCTGGGCTGACAAACAGTGAACGCACGCTCGTTCGTGTGAAATCGTCGAATGATGTGTCATCGCATTTTTTCATCCGTACGTGTTCCATGTCGTTCACACGTGTGTGCAACTGAGGAATAAGCTGAACGACGCCGTTTCAATCTTTCTTCCCCTCCTAGCACCAAAACAACGCCGTTTTACACCAGCAACTAGTTTTAAAACCAGCCCCGACCTCTTCTCTCTTTCTTCGATTTTCTCTTCGGTTTTTTCACTCAAATCCAACCCAAATCACTCTCTCTTGCCGTTAGATCATTGCTCCGTTGAATTTGAGGTAAGATCATCACTTATTCTTGATTTTTGGCTCCATTTTATGCATTTATTTGCTTAAATGTATGATTGAACGAAAATGGATTTGAATGGAGCTAGGGTTAGGTTTTGTGTGGATTTATGGATTGATTTGAAGTTGTTTTTGTTAGATTTAAGTATGAGGAGCATGAGAGAACATGAATTTGGCTTGATGAATGAGAAGTTGATGATTTTTATTTATGGGTATTTTTGGTTTGAAAATTCAATTGATGAAATATACATTTTTAGGCGGAACTGAGTGAAAACAAGGCTAGATTTGAACTTCTGGGACTGATTTGAGTTAGTTAGAACGATTGCGAATATTGGGTTTCGCTCGGTTTGAGATTTGGTATTTTTGAAAATATTTTTTTGTCTCGGGGACTTAGGTGTAAATGGCTGATTTTTCTGGAATAATTGAGGGGGTGGGACTTATATTTTACATGGATTGTTAGATTTGTAATTTTTGAAAAATACATTTTAGATTTGTAATTTTTTAAAAATGGCGAGAAATTTTGTAATTTTGATAAATTGGAGGTTTTATATATAATTTGAGTTATTTGGAGGATTTATTTATAAATTTTAAAATTTTGGGGATTAATTAGTAATTTTTGAGGTTCTGGGGCTAGATTGTAATTTTACGAAGTTCGGAGACCAAATCGTAATTTTACATAGATTTCAATTTTTTGGGTTGAGAGTGTTATATCTTTGACCGAAATGGGTTTTCAGGCATTGTTTTGATGTTTGAGTCGATATATGCATGTGTATGCATTTCGGTATAGCCATAATACCAACATTGTATTTTTTATTCTACTTTTGTTATTGTTTCAGATTCGTGTTTTGGTCAGCAAGATTAGCCAGCCACCAACGATACGTGACCAGGCCATTCAGCTTGGATATCTAAGTAAGTGAATGATAGCTTTAGACACATAAGTTGTGTCTCGAAACTGTTTATATTTTGGATGTGTTTAATACATATTCTGAAATCGGACTAATCTAATGATTGATTAAATTAATATAAAAACTTTGTTTTTGAAACTGATTTTGATTCTGATCTGTATGCTTTGTTTTATGTACCCTATTTTGAGATTTTGATACGTTTTTTCTGTAACTGGTATTTATCTAGATTTTCAAACATCTTTTCAAAATAGAGATTCTGTTTTTGAAAGATATATATATATATATATATATATATATATATATATCTGAATTATGGAATTGGTTTAGAAATTAGTGATTTGTTTTTGGAATCTTGATATATAAGTTATATCTTATATATCTCTATTTGTTTTTGATATATTCGGTCACATGACCGCTATGTTTTGGATTTAATTATGCTAAAGGTATGTTTTGGAGAGAAGACGCCTATGCTACGAGGTACGTAGCCTTTGGTATATCAATGATTTGTTATAATCCAGCTACAAGGGTTGTCGGTAGCCATGTTGTCCTAATCAGACATATGATTTGTTTTTTGATTAATGGTAGAGTCCACAATCATTATTGCTATGGTAGAGTGACACAGACCACACTACGATTGTTATTGGTCCTTTATCCGCGATATATATTTTTGACTCTGATATCTACGAGATATGTTTTGACTTTGAAAATAATATCATTATTATTATTATGCCTACATGGCGAATCTTTGATTCTGAAATTTCTAGAAAAACTACAAAGATTTTGAACTTTGTTTTTCTGAAACTCTAGATAACAGATTTGAAAGTATTTTTGATTTCTGTTCTAAAGTTTTTGGTTCAACTAAAAATATGTTTTTGTTTTGGAACCTTTGTTCAGATAAAATATTTCCTAAAGAACTTTACTTTGTTTTTAAAGCATCTCAGCTTTCGTTTATCTTGAAAATTTCTTAAAGGATTTCACTTAGTTCCAAAAATGTTTTTGTGTATGTTGTCTGCTTTTATTGAGAACGTTGTCGAAATGTATCTCTGAAAACCTACTATGTATGTAACATGTATATGTATGTATACCTTTCGATACCTGCATGTGGTATTTTCGAACTGTTTTCAAAACAGTATTTGTGAGGCACATATGAGGCTATCTTGAGTGTTATCCCTCACTGGGTTCTTACCCTCTTTGTTTGCTTTGTCTTTGTTAAATTTTGTCTTTCAAGTGATTTCGATCATCGGCAGTCTCAACTCAGTGAGGAGTTATTGGGCTTGGCAGTTAGAGCCCTTTTGATTGGGCCCCGTTTATATAATGTGTTATATTGCTCCATATCGGGTTTCTGTGGGTTTAGTTATTGTTACTGTTATTGTTTATATCATTTCAAATGTTTTTAATTTGAAATATTATCCGCAATTGATATTACATATGTTTTGTTCAATTAAATAAGGTTTAAACCTTTATTTGCTTTTATTATTTATTTGAATATGATTTTTTGGTAGAAGTTCTGCTCTTGAGGCTTGTGCGGGATGAGTTGGACTCTCATAGATGGTTCACTTCGTACGGCGGTCATGGTCCCAGGAACGGGTCGTGACACTTCTGCTATTGGATCCATCATAGATGACATGCTATGTACACGACCTGATGTCGCTTTTGCTTTAAGCATTACTAGTAGATTTCATTTCGATCAGGTGAAAGTCACTGGACCGTAGTCAAAAATATCCTTAAGTACTTGAGAAGAACTAAGGATGTTTTCTTAGTTTATACAGGACAGGAAGGCGAACTAGATCTGATGCTTTCTGTCTTCACTGCCATACACGTTTACGTGTTTTGTAGGCTTTGTTGTGTACGTAAAACATAGTTGTGCTCCCTTCAATGTGCTTAGATGACTCATAAGGTGCTTTATGACTAGATATGAGCAAGTCTGCAGTTTTGCACTTATTTTATGAATGTTTTGCATTCATCATTATCAAAACTAAACTCAACACCTTATGTCATCAAGTATGACTTGATATTAAAACCCTAAGGTTAAAAGGAATACTATTCTAAATGTCCCTAATCAATTTTTTTATGGGAATGATAATAAATTAAGCTTATTATGTTGCTAAGTGGATAATTACGTTTTACTGATTATGAATATGTGATATCACTTAGAACATAAATACATGTTAGGGAACATGTATTGGACTAACCCGCTATGAAAGTACCTCATGAATTGATGGCACAAGTAGCTTTCATGCAGTGGTGACATTTGAGTCATCTGACTGAAACTCACTGCAACTCCTACATAAGGAATCACATATTTTAACTTAGTCAAACGTTATCCGTAACAGGGTAACAATAAAAGCTATAATTAGATATGTCACAAATCTTGTAGAGGAGTAATAATGAGAGTGATGAATTTGTTCCTCTTATGAAAAGTGATATCTCTAGGCCACTTGATGAGTAGTATTGATGGAATGTATGCATACTCGAATGAATTGATACAGGATTTATCAATGTCAATTTTTCATATCAATCTACTTGGGATCAAAAAACACATTAAACAATATAAGGTTGACATGTGATAATGCCTTATGCTTAATCTAGATATCGTGAGACAAAAGGACTAATTATCAAACTGTGAAAGGTTAACTTGGATCACCGACTCTACTTGATTTTTGGTTGCCATAATGTATTATTAGATACCACTTATGGACAATGGGCCTAAATTTTGGGACAAGGCACATTGCCAATTTTAAGTGGGTCTATTGGGTCACACACTAAATTGAATTGAATTGGTTCACTAATATTCTCTTTTGTAGTGATTGAATTATTAGGATGATTAATTTAATTAATCATTAATAATTTAGGGTTTAAGTCTTAGATATGATTGAAGACATTATCCATTAATGTAATGAGCTTTTAATATAAAGTATGTATTAAACATATTTGGGGTATATTTATGTGAGACATAAATTCGGCTCGTATATGTTGTTAATAGAGTGGTTTATTTAATGGTAATGTATCATGTAATTAAAAGCCCAATAACATTAATAAACACATGTAAAATTTGGCACACTCCTATTTTATAAGAGTCCTTATTCTTGTGTGACAAGTAAAAGAATTCTATTACTTGAAGGACAAGTAAGAGGAGTTCTAATACTTGTATGACAATTAAAGGAGTTCATATTCTTGTAGGACAATGAAAAGAAACTATAGTACACATATAATAGGTTTTTTATGCTTCTATATAAAGAGGGCCGAATTTATACATGAGGTAGGGCTATGCTGAATTTTTGTGTGCCACCACAAAGGAGAGAAAATTTATTTGTGAGATTTAGAATGGAGATTCTAAGTGCTGGTACACATCACCAATTCAAGGGAGTTCGTTTGTGTGGATACCTTTAGAGATGTTCGCGTAAAGGCAATGTGAGGATAGGAGATTCAGCTTTGAATACTAAAAGCTACACTAACACTCCATTCACACATACAATCGAGCTTCGGTTTTAAGGTAAAACTGCTAAACCTAAACATGTATGCTGATGTGCATGGATCCTTGGTGGAATTCTAGGTTAACAATTTTGTTATTTTTGCTGCTATATATGCTTATGAATGTGATATTATTAGTCATGAATTTCAATAGAAATAGACATTTTCTAAAGTTTTGTGGAATAAGTTGGAGAACACCTATTTGTCGTAGTCGTTGACTAACCGATTGTGTCTAAAAATGGATCTGTATACCTTGAGAATGGATGAAGGAGGTGATATTCTTGACCATATTAACAATTTTAATCAATTAGTTTGTCATCTATTGAATTTGGGTGAGATGAGGAGGAAGAGCATTCATTACTTCTATTAGCATCATTGGTTAAATCTTTTAAGCCGTTGATGCAAACAATGTTAGTAAGGAAAAACAATTTGCAGTTGAATGATGTGATGTCGGTCTTGAAGGAGAATGAGAGGATGATGATTGAAGATGGTTGTGGTCCTCAATTACTCATAGTTGCAGAAAATGACGAAAGAGGGAGGAATCGCAGGAAGGGTGACCGTGATGGAAGATCGAGATCTCGGGCTAGAGGCATGAATATTGTTGAGTGCTTTTATTATGGAGAAACCAATCACATGCAATCTCACTGTCCCACAGTTCAAGCAGGACTTGAATAGTCTACAAAGGATGATGAATGGTAAGCAAAAGTTGGTGATTTTTCGATTAATGTGGTTGAAGGTTATAGTGAGGTGTTGTTGACTGCTGCTAATGATCTTGTTGAAGATCATTCTAGTTGGGTGTTAGATTCTACTGTTGACATGTATATTTGTAGAGATCAAGCTTCCTTTGACGCTTTGCAAAAAGAAGGAAATTTTGGCTACGTCCATGGCTGGAGCAATTCAAAGTTGAAGATTGAAAGCATTGGAAGAGTTCACCTGAAGCTCCATAATGGTGTTGTCAAAACACTAACAGATGTGAAGTTTGTGCCTAGTGCTAGAGCCAATATAATTTCTCTGGGTTATTAGCATCTCGTTGGTACAAATATGTTGGTGATGAAGGGTTTTACAAAGTATTTAGGGAAGACCGCTTGATATTGCAATGAAGGAAGAAAGGAAAAAATATTTATTATTTGGATGAATGTTCCCTTAATAATAGAAGCAACAAAATGAAGAAGACAAAGACTGTGAAGAGAGTTCAGTTTTCTGAAACAGTTAAGATATCTGGGGATTTGGGTTGAGGGAGGATTTGTTGGGATAATTCTCCAAATCCCACATCAAATAGGAGAGGGTTTAGAGTGAATCCCACATTGGTTAGGAATGAATTTGGAGAAACTGCTTGTCCCATATTATTTAGATGTGAATGTGGGAAAAGGTCTCTCCCCAATAAATAGACCTTGAGCCCAAGTTATTTAGTATCACAAAATCTTAAGCTAGTTAACTAGATGTGTAACTTGGGCTTGAGTTTGTGAAAGTGAGAGGGTTTTTACAATTTTTTCCGTTCAAAAATTGTAGTGGAGTTTGTGGACATATGTTTATTAAGAGATCGAATCACGTTAAAAATTTCTTGTGTTATGTTCTTTTTGTCTCTATTATTTACTTTTTTGTGTAGGTGTATTTGCATATTTGAGCCCCAACACATCTCAAGCTCTGCCATCACGCAGTCGTGATACAAGGTGCGCCTTTATACCGAAAAAGAAACAAAATCATAAGAAAATCAATAGGCAGAATCAAATTTCAGGCAATATAAGCAAACTGGAGAATCCAATACTCACATTTTGCATACAAGCAGTCCATCATTCCTTTCACCAAATCCAACTACAAAACAACAACAGGAAGTAACTCTAAAAGCGAAGTTCCGAACCAAAGCTTATATACGATCCAAATTATTAAATTTTCAAATCTAAAATGATAATTAAAACACTCACTTTTTTCTAGATGGATAAATTGACAAAGTTAGTATCCACCAAAATCCGGTAAGGCGGCCTAACACAATGCTATATTTGAAGAAAAGTGCCGACGAAACTTATGGACTGTACAAGTTACATAACGAAACGATTATAACTTCATCTTAAAAATCGACAATGAAAAACAATGATCAATTGCCTACACATTTCTAGGTAATTTATCCTGAAAGGTGAGAAAGGTCCTTTTATGGATTTATTAGAAAAAGCGATCTGCCCATGACGGGTGAACAGAGTTGGTCGGTTTAGGTGCAAACAGGGACTGTTATGGCCCATTCCCAAAACCATGACAGGCAAACGAGGTGAACAGTCTATAGGAGCCCGACCCATCCCGCACAAGCCTCTAAAGTGCAGAACTTCTACCCAAAAATTATATTCAAATAAATAATAAAATCAAATAAAGGGTTAAACTTTATTTATTAAACAAAACATATATAATATTAAGTGCAGAAAAAATTTCAAATTAAAACATTTAAATTTTCAGAAACAATAACAAAAACAAATTTCACAGGAACCCAGTGTGGAGCATCTAACAATTCATACAAATGGAGCCCAATCAGAAAGGCTCTCACTACCAAGCCAAATAACACCTCACTGAGTGGAGAGTACCATTAATCGAAATCACCTAAAAGGCAGAGTTTAACAAAAACAAAACAAAGAAAATGGGTCAAACCCAGTAGGTACAACACTCTAGATCGGCTCATGTGTGTCTCACAAAGACTGTTTTGTAAACAGTTCAAAAATACCACATGCAGATATAATCAACATATATACATATATATGCATGCTACATATGTAATAACGATTCAAAAATCATTACGAAATCGTTCACAATCAAAGTAAACAGCATGTACCAAAAACGTTACTGGAACTACACAAATCTTTCTAGAATATGTTCAAAATAAACCAAAGCTAAAATGCTTTAAAACAAAGCGAGGTTCTTCAGAAAACCTTTTGTCTTAACAAAGGTTCCAAAACAAAAATCTTTTAAAATGAAACAGACTTCAGAACAGAAAACAAAAATCCTTTCAAAGCTGTTATCAAACATTTCAGAAACAAAGCTAAAAAATCTTTGTAGCTTTTCTAGAAATCCAGAATCAAAGCTTTGCCACATATGCATCATAATAATAATAACATTATTTTCAAAATCAAAAAATATCTAGTAAATATCAGAGTCAAAAACATATATCACAGATAATAGACCAGAAACAAACCATGGTGTGGTTTGTGCCACTCTACCACCTCAATAATGATTGTAGACTCTGCCACTAATCTAGAAATAGATCATGTGTTTGATCAGGACAACATGGCTACTGACAACCTGTCATGACCCGTAGCGAGTCCGTGACCGGCGTACGAGGCGAATCGTCTATGGAAGCCGACCCATCTCGCACAAGCCTCATGGTTCATATCTTACTACCCAAATTCATTTGATTAAAATATTTATTTAATCAAAATATTTATTATTTAAAACATACAATGAAGTAAACATATGTCATATATAAAATATTCAAAACATATATATGAATATCATAATAAATCAAAATACATCAAAGTATAAAAGAAACCCAATAACCCGACAATA
>CAODLS014249929.1:0-10618 GCA_948243855.1 Flueggea neowawraea | reverse complement strand
CTCTCTCTCCATCACACATGTGCATATAGGGTGTTAGAGGATGAGATCTTAACAGCTCATCAAGTTTTGTATCAAGTATGCTAGACTTGACTTGTACTATATGTTGTATATTACATGTTGATGAATTTTTATAGTTCGGTCATATTTGTGTTGGTAACTTGTACTTGTTGTAATCTCGTTGATATATATGCAAATGTTGTTATATGTTACCGAGTTATGTAAATATATGCTATATAGGTATGGGTGTTACAGTTAAAGATTCCAAAAATGGCATTCTTAGATAGCATTCATAGATATGAATATTTGGCAATTAATAGAGCTCATTTCTTCGATGATAGTGATTACATTTATTGGAAAATAAGGATGAGAGTGTTCATCAAATCAGAAGGTAAGGAAATATGGAAAGTGGTGGAAAAAGGTCCATTTATGCCAACAAGCTTATGGATGGAAGAAAGGTGAAGAATCCAAAGGATGAGTGGAATGACAATGACAAGATACTTGTCTCTTACAACCACAAAGCTATACACATTCTCTACTGTTCTTTGAGGAAATCTTGGTTCTAAAATATTCAACAATGTGAAAATGCTCAAGAAACTTGGAAAACTTTAGAGGTTGCTTATGAAGGAACTAGCCAAGTCAAAGAGAACAAAGTCTCTCTTCTTGTCCACAACTTGTCCATAAATAGGAGCTTTTCAAGATGGAGGAAGAAGAATCTATTCAAAAAATGTTGATTGCTTCAATGACATCCTCAATGGCCTCAAATCTCTTAGAAAATCATATAAAAATTATGAGATTGTAATATCCCTCCCGTTCTGATCAATTTTCTGTAGCATTTCGACCAATTTTTTACAACATCTTTGGTGGAACGTCATTTGATTTTAAATGATCTTAGTTAAATCTCAATTTGAACCTCAAATGATTGAGGTGATGTTGAGTATTTAGAGGTGTTTGAGAATATTTAAGAGTGATCTATGAAAGTGTGGGTGAGGTTAAGTCCCGGGAGTGATGGGATTTATGAATAGAAGTTAAGAACACATTTGAGATGTGATTTTGTGCGCATAGAGCTTCCTGGAGGCCATCTACATGCACAGAAGGAGTACATACGCACGTTGTAAGTGATTCAGCTCGATTTGGGGCGGTGTAAGCCATCTACATGCATTGTATAAAGAGCCACGTAGATCATGATCTGGGAATGATACGTAAGGTGTTCATGACGTACGTTGTGAAGGGAACAACGCACGTAGAACAGGCATAACTTATGTTGTGTTGGGTATGATGTACGTTGATCATGGATTCTGGAAATACGAAGTTTTTGGATTGAACTTTGACCACATCTACGTGCATAGTATACAGTGCAACGTATGTAGAAGAGTCACAGTGTACGTTGTCATGAGGTGCAACGTTCGTTGGCTTTGCAATTCAGTGAAACATTGCGTTTCGATCCGTTTGCCTTTATAAACACCTCTCACCTGACCTTTTCGCCATTCCGTCTCATTTTCACTCCAAATCACTGTCATCTCTTCTGATACTCTCTCTCATGGTCTCTCCTCATTTCATAACATCTTTGTAGGTAAGATCAAGCTTCTAACCTCTTCATTTCATCCATTTGATGCCTTTGATTTTTGAATATCATTTGGGTTCGATTTGACCTAGGTGTTTAGATCTGAGTGATTCGGTTGATATGGATGCTGAGTATTGTTAGATGATGATTTTCTAAGGTAAGATCGTTCTTCCTTTCCTCTTATTTCATCATTTTCATGCATTAATCTCAGAATCCCTTTTTGATTGAATTTCCTTCTAGGGTTCGTATTTGATGTTTCTGTAGGAGAGGTTGTTAGATATTGATTGTTTATGGTTATTTGAGGTTAGATTAACATGAATCAAGCTTTGAATTAAAAGATTTGAGGTTGCTCTATATGGGCTAGGGTTTGATTCAGGTTTGTGTAGATCTTTGATGATTTAGAGTTGTTTTTGAGAAACAAATCATGGATTTGGCTCCTGAGGTTGATTATGATCAATTTAGGTGTTTGAAACTGATTTCTATTGGTGGAATCGAGAAATGAATTTTTGGGGTAATTTTCTCATAGTGATGAAACTTGAGAATTTGCAAGTTTGAGATTAAAACTATGGTTTTTGAATATTTTAGAGATTTGATTATAATATTACATCGAGGTCTGAATGTCAACGAGCGATAGACATTCGATTGGAACAGGATTTCTGAATGTGATGGCATTTGAGACTGCATTTGCATTTCATGCATTTTCTATATTGCCACAGTGACCGTATTTGATGTGTTGTAAATGATTGTTTCAGCTCAGTTTGGTTTCCGAGGTGGTCATCTATCGACTTGTGGTCAGTGATTTGGAGTTTGGAAGCTCGGTATCTAGGTGAGTGGATGACAGCTTCAGACACATAGGTTGTGTCTCTTTAAATTATATATTTTTATGTGCTATCACTATAGCATGTAAATTAGGATTATTAAAGGATTGGAAATCCTAAAATTTGGTCTATGTGAGGACTCGGTTGATTTGAATTTGTTTTTCAAAAACCATTTGGGCTTTGGAAAGAGTCATGATACTCTGTCTTTGAAAGATTTTGAGCTTTGGCGAAAGAGGAATTGTTTTGGTACGATTATGAAATACGTTTGAGACTTTGTTTTTGGTAAAACATTGTTTGTTATGCATGTGGTTTGATTGGAAAAATGATTCCCTTTGTTTGTTTTGAAATAAATAATTTATTTCAATTATTTGGGAACTACCACTTTGATATAGCCTTGAGGGCAATACTGTTTTGACTTGGATTTTGGATCCATTATGGGATACAGCCTAGAAGGCTATCCTGGTGAATTAGTGGCCATATATCTAATTCGATGCCTTAGTGGTTATACTTGCCTTAGTGGTTGTATATTTGCCTTAGTGACTATACATTCGCCTTAGTGGCTATACTCGCCTTTGAGGGGTTACTTGCCTAGATGGCAATACGGTGCCTTTGTGGCATAACGATTGTCTTTAGGATTTCAAGAAAACCAAAGGTTTTGGCTTCTGTTTGAAATGTTCAGCAAAATGAAAATGGGTATTCGTATCTTGCTCTGAAACTTCTGATAACCTACAAGAGCTTGATGAAGGATTTTATCTTGCTTTTGAAAGCATGCTGATTTTGATAAAGTTTGGAAAATGTTTTGAAGGACTTTGCTAACACTCTTGATAGCATGAGTGCATGTGTATGCTTTGTCTGCGAATGGTTTCAAAATGGTTTTTGAAACGCTACTATGTACATAGCATGTGTGTGTGTGTATATATATATCTTTTCTTTTATCTGCATGTAGTATTTTTGAATTGTTTTCAAAACAGTCTTGTGAGGCATGTATGAGGCAATCTGGAGTGTTATCCCTCACTGGGTTTGACCCCCTTTCTTTGTTTTGTCCCTCTCTATTCTCATCTTGCATGTGACTCTTTTGAATTATGATCTTTGGCATTTGATGCCCACTGAGGTCTTCTGATGTTGCAGTCAGTGCCCTTCTAATTGGGCCCCACTAGGATGATGTTTTAGATGCTCCACACTGGGTTACTGTGGGTTTTGTTATTGTTTTTGTTATTGTATTTCAGATTTCAAATATTTTTAATTTGAAATATTTTCCGCACTTATTATTATTGTATATGTTTTGTTTTATTAAATGATGTTTAAACCTTTATTCAATTTTATTAGTTAATCGAATTTGATTTTGGGTAGAAATTCTGGACTTTGAGGCTTGTGCGAGATGGGTCGGGCTCCCATAGACAGTTCACCTCGTACGCCGGTCATGGTCCCCGGAATGGGTCGTGACAGAGATTGTGAGGAAAATTCTATGGTCCTTACCAAAATCATGGGCTTCCAAAAAAGACACCATTCTAGAAGCCAAGGATCTAAATTATTTGCCTTTGGAGGAATTACTTGGTTCCTTACTCACTCATGAAATGAGTATGGAAGAAGATGAAAAAAGAAAGGTCAGAAGAAGAAACAGAGGAAGGATTTTGGTATTTCATTCAAAGCATCAAAGCACATTGAAAGCTCAAGCTTAAGTGAAGATGATGATGATGATAATGAAGAGATTGATCTTGAAGACTTGGAGTACCTCACCCACAAATTCCAAAGGTTCCTCAATAAATAAAAGAGTGCAAAGGAGGCAAACAAAAGAAAAGTAAGCTCATTTGCTAAGAATGTAATGAACCAGGTAATGTCAAACTGGATTTCCTATATTTGAAAAAGCATGGCAAAAGGAGGAAAAGAAGATTCTTTAAGGATAATGATTCAAGTTCTAGTGATGATGAAATTGGTGCTATATGCTTGACAACCATCAACCATCAAAGATAGGGAAAGAAAAACAAGTGTGGTAACACATTCTCGACATTTTATCATATTTTGTTTTAAATTATTTTATGCATATTTTGGTTATTTGATGTGATTTCTTGCATATTTAAATATATTGCATTACATGTGTTTCAATTGGCATCTTTTTGCATTCAACGTTTGGTTTTAATACATATTTTGAATTTCTTTTTTTTTCAAAGGGGGAGATATATATTTTCATGACTTCAATTGGTATCATATGCATTTACACTTTGATTTTGGTTTAAAAAGAACTTTTTTATTTATTTTATTTTACAAAAGATTTTAAAAAGAATTCAAAGTCTTTAAAACTCTAATTCACCTCCCTCTTGGAGTGTCATTCATATTGGGACCGAGTATTTATATTTTTTTGAAATAATTTTCTTTTGCATGCCATTTTTGATAGACATGTATATATCTGTATTTAGTAGGGTAAGATATGCTCAATAAATATCCATCTATTTCGTATGCTTGTGTTGTTTCGTATGCTTAGTTGTATGCTTGTCCGTTAAATATATGTCTGCTAAAATTTTTTTTATAATAAATCAATACTCTAAATACTACATTATATGTTATATTATGCATGTCTATTTAATTAGAATATATTTATTTGATGATTCCAATCAATATTCATTATTCATCTATTCTGTATGAACGTATATTAAGAATTTATTGGTATGCTCTGTTTGACTCGAGACACCCTGGTTATGGGCAAATGTAGCCTTTTATATACAAATGCTCTATGAAGGCTTAGTTACCAAGGTAGGTGGTAACCTGTATGTTCGGCTAGACATACAGATTAAGTGGCAGTGGTCCACATCTCAGGTGGTAGTGGTACATATCTTAAGTTGCAGTAGTCCACATTTCCAATTATGTTTGCTTCTAGTGGTGGTAGTCCACATATGATTCTGTATCTGTTTGACTTATGATTCTGTTTTTTATTTTGGTCCCTTATCTAATTATTCTGATATGATATGATAATGTTGGATATAATAAATTTAGGAAGTCTATATTATTGCTCATTTCCTCGTAGTATATTGTACTATAGTATGGCGAGGTATATTCTCCTAGAGCCTGTGGACTGCACGCTACGGGAAAATCTGGCCTTTGACATACCAATACTCTGTGAAGGCTTAGTTACTAGGGTAAGTGGTAACCTATGTATTCGGACAGACACATAGATCAAGTGGCAGTGGTCCACATCTCAGGTGGTAGTGGTCAACATCTCAAGTGTCAGTAGTCCACATTTCCAATTCTGTCTGCCCCTAGTGGCGGTAGTCAACATATGATTCTGTATCCGTTTGACTTATGATTATATTTTTGATTTTCGTCCCTTGTCTGATTGTTCTGATATGATATGATTAATTTTGGATATATTAAATTTAGGGAGTTTATATTATTGCTCTTTCCCCTATAGTATATTGTATTGTAGACTGACAGGGTATATTTTGTTAGAGCATGTGGACTGCAATGTTCGTGACTATACTTTTTGATCAATTCTATCTATTTCACCTTTGAGACTCTTTGGGTGACAGTGTACTATTTGAGCCTCTAAGGCTGTCAGTTATTAGCGCTTTTAAGCCAGGTAGTTGTTAGGCTCTTAAGGCTACTAGTCTATTTTTGATCTGATCTTGTCAGTTCAATTCCAATATAATATGAGTGTATTATAAGTGATTATCAGATCTATTTAATTCTGTAATTGCTAGTAAGATAGAAGTATATAGAATTATGTATAATCTGTATAATGTAAATTTGTATGTATGCATGTAGTATGCTTTATCTGTCTTCTGATATATTAATTATCATGCTTGACTGTATGTTGTTTGCCATTTATGTGAAATGTTTTCAAAATGAATTTCTGAATTAATACTAGTATGTATATGCATGTATACTCATAATATACGATTATACACGTGCCTATGGTATTTTTGAAAAGATTTTCAAAATAATTTATGTGATGTCCTTGAGGCATTCTAGAATGTTGTCCCCCCCTTCCTTATAACATTCCAGGTGATTTTGTTGATAGCGATCATTCAGTTTTCTGCGCTCAGTGAGGTATTTCAGATGTAGCAATGAGTGCTCTTTTGTTCTGGCTCAATACGTCCGTGTTAGTAAATGCTCCACACTTAGTGATATGTGAGTTTATGGTTATGTATGTCTATTTGTGCTTATTAAGTTTACTTATAAATGTCTTCTCTAAATTTGATATATAATTATCTTTTACTACTTAATAATATTATATTTGAATTTATATTTTTAAGTGAAACATTTTGTTTATTATTGTTTAATAACTGTTGGAATAAGATTTTAGGTAAATGTTCTGGTTATCCGAGACTTGTGCAGGATGAGCTGGGCCTACGGTTCGGTTCGCGTCGTATGTCGGTCATGGTTCGATCTTGAGTCATAACAGTCTCACAATTCATTTGGATTAAACTTTGAAAGTACTTGAACTAGGAAACAATTGGCAGTGCAAGTTGATGATGAAAGATGCAAAAAATAAAATAACAAAGTCAGCTAACAAAGTTTACAGAGAGAAAGTTGAAAATCCAACAATGAGGTATTTATTATAGTAAGTAACAATAACCAACCCTATTAGGAGTTCTAAAATAACCATAACATATCCAAAATATTATCTAAGACTAAAAAGTATGGATAAAAGTCTCCAAATTCATCCAAAGTAGAGTAATCTCTTGTTTGCCCAGCTGTCTTGAATAACTTAGCCACGTCAGCAACATATTCTTCAATTTTGCTAAGAAAACAGGCAGTGCTTGACATGGCCATGCCAAATCCAACCTTAAATCCAATTCCAGCTTTCTTCCATAAAAAAAATCCATATTTCCACCATCACAAAAACACAAAAAAAAATAACCAACATATAACATGAAAACCACATAAAAACAAACAAAACAACCAATATATGACGTGAAAACCAATGCAAATAAACACTAAAAACATAAGGAAAATATACACTATCATATTTCATACATGCCTTTTTTGTTGTGGCATTTCTCTTTGGACAAAACTATCCCTAAGTTTCATACTAACCTTGTCGAAAATAAGGATAAAACGTAATCTCAGTGAAGAATTTCATGGCTTATTGACACTGGTAGTTAGGAAAAGGGAGAACAATTTGCATTCAGATGTTGATGATGAAACAATTAGTACGGTTGGGGGTGTCAATTGCTTAATTCAATATTACAAAAGCAAGATGATATTGATTGGAAAGTTGAAAATATGTTGCTTCATGTAGAGAAAAGCTTTTTATTTAAATTTATTATTGAATTGTTTATTTTATCTTATATTTCTATTTAAATTTGAATTTACTAGAGCAATGTTGTCCTTGATGTGTATAGAACATAGAGTGGTATTATGTTTGATTAGGACAATTAGGTAATAATAATGATGTATTAGTATAATATTACATGATAGGTTACATTTTAGGCATACTTTGCATTGCATTTTAGGTTTATTTTGCATTGTAAATTGTTATTATTCATGTGTTTTTATGTTCTTATGCTTCTCTAATATTTTAGGTGGATTTTGGTGGAATGTGAGTTTTAGAGTTGTCTCTGCGCATTTTGGGCAAGAATTGCATCTTTGCATGACCACGCCTAAGTAGTCGTGTTGACCGGTCTTGACCGTGGAGCATTAGGTCGTGTGCCACATTTTCGGAGGAGCTTAGTTTGTGGTGCAACAATGATAGAGAAACCCTCTACAAATCGTCAGTAACAACCATCCATACCCAAGAAACTACGAACTTCAGTAACATTCCTGGGAGATTTCCATTTAACAACAGCCTCAATCTTCTTAGGATCCACCTGTATGCCTTCCGCCTATACAACGTGACCAAGGAAAACTACCTGATCCAACCAAAACTCACATTTACTGAATTTGGCATACAATTCTTTCTCCTTTAATATATGTAACACAATTCTCAAATATGTTTGTGCTCCGATTTACTTCTCGAGTAAACCAAAATATCATCAATAAACACAATAAAGAATTTATCAAGATAAGGCTGGAACGCCTTGTTCATTAAGGCCATAAACACAGCAAGTGCATTCGTCAAACTAAATGGCATAACAAGAAACTCGTAATGGCCTTACGTTGTTCTGAATGCTATTTTCGGAATATCCGCATTCGCTATCTTGAGCTGATGGTAACCGAATCTCAAATCAATTTTACTAAACACCTGTGCACCTTGGAGTTAATCGAATAAATCATCTACACGTGGTAGCGGATACTTATTTTTCACTGTAACCCTGTTTAGTTGTCAGTAGTCTATACACAACCTCAAAGTGCCATCCTTATTTTAACAAACAACACGGGTGCTCCCAAGGTTATACATTGGGTAGTATAAATTCTTTCTCAAGTAGTTCTTGCAGCTGGGTCTTTAACTCCTTCAGTTTGAGCGGCGCCATTCTCTATGGCGATATGGAAAAAAGGAGTTGTTCTGGGTAATAACTCAATGCTGAACTCTGTATCCCTTTCTTGTTGCAACCCTGGCAAATCAGCTAGAAAAAAATCCGGGAACTCTTTTACGAGCGGTACGTTTTGGAGCATTACCTCTAAAATGCTAGTGTCAAGCACGTGAGCTAGGTATGCTTGACATCCACTCCAAATCAGTCTAGAAGAATGAATAGATGATATCAAACATGGTGGAATGATTTTCCTTTCACAATGAAATATAATTTTCTGCTAATCTCGCAATTCAAACACAACTTCTTTAGTAAAGCATTTAACAGTTGCATGGTGCTGAGTCAGCCAATCCATACCCAAAATAACGTCAAAATCATGAAATGGCATCAATATCAAATCCGCATGTAATCTCGCTATTTCAACATGAATCACACAATCTCGATACACCCTATGCACAATATTCATGTCTCTCAAAGGTGTAGTAACACTCAACTCAAATCCTAGAGGTTCAGGGTTTGTATGCAAGTGAGATGCTAAACACGGTGAGATAAATGAATGCTTGGATCCAGGATCTATCAATGCATATGCCTCGTGATTGGAAACAAGAATTTTACTTGATACGACCTCCAGTGCTACTACTGCCTCCTATCGAGATAAGGCGAATACTTGTGCCGGAGCCTGAGATCGTGAGCTCTGAGGTACTGATGTCTCACAATCTCCTATTGGTACAGTGGAACCAGTCCTACCTTGGCCTCTACCCCTGCCAAAAGGAACTCCTATTGTTTGTGCTCCTTAAATCGTGGTTCTTGAATTATCCTTACTCACCTCTGAATGCTTGGGAGAATCACGGAAGTAATGGCCCATATCTCTGCAATAATAACATCCACCAACTTTCATATGAAACTCATCGAAGTGATGTTTTCAACAAGTAGAGAAATAAGGATTTTGATTCAAGTAACTTGCTTTCTGGCCTTGGTCTGAGTAAGAGGAAGACCCAAACGATCCCCGTTTAGAGATAGAAAATCCACCCCTGCTATTTCCACCTCTAAATGTTTGAGATGAAGTTGGATACTCTTTATGCTTTCCAAATCTGCCACTAGATTCTCTTGGACCCGAAAAAAACTCCATCTTCTCATTCTCCAATTTTTTAGCCCTAATTGTTGTCGCTGCCAATCTAGAAAACATCTCCAGATCATGAGTCAAATTCCTACGAATATTACAAGACAACCCTTTCTCAAATTTGTGGCACTTCTTTTGCTCGGTGGCAACAAGATTTGTTGCATATGCAGATAGCTGTGTGAATTTCAACCCATAGTCAGCAACCGACATGTTCTTTTACTTTAAATCAATAAACTCCCGGCGCTTCTCATTTCTAAAAACTTGTGGAGTGCACTTCTCATGAAATTCTCAAAGAAAGTCATCCCAAAGTAACACCGGTGGCTGAACCAACGAATGTGGGATTGCCTTCCACCAATTATAAGCATCACCCTAAAGCAAGAACACTACATAGTCAAACTTCTCATTTGGTCTACATTGCATCAGATTGAACACCCTTTCTGTACTTTCTAACCATGCTTCTACGATGACAGGTCTCACATCCATGACCCAAATTTCATACATAAGAGCATGCATCGCATATAACGTGCAAAGTTGCGCATTTAATTGGCATTGTATATATTATTGACACATGTTGTATATGATTTTAGAATATTTTAGAGGGGGTTATGAGAGTAATAAAGGGTTCAAAAGTGAAATTATTAAAGAAGAGGTCTAAACGGGTGGTTTCCTAAGTTCAGAGGGGTGGTTGTGTAAATATTCTTAGGTGGATAACCAT
>CAODLS014249425.1:0-10075 GCA_948243855.1 Flueggea neowawraea | reverse complement strand
TTGATGGCACAAGGAAGAATAGACTATTCATGGAGTTTTATCTTCATAAAACAATATTTCATAGAAATGAAATGCCTCTTTATTAAATAATTGAATGACAATGAACATTAATGATTGGACTAGGGCACAATTCTAACAAATCATGCATTACACGACCGTGGACTGAAGACACGGGCATGGCATGGTAAGAAACAACCGTGATGGTGTCTGTGTCTTATTCTGGATCTCGAAACACTCGTTTTTAATCAAGATGCGGACATAAAATTAAAGACACGGGTGTGTCCTGTGCCTGTGTCTTGAAAAAAGTGTGATTTCAGGCTGTTTTAAGCGTTTCACGTACAACCTAGAGGGAGGCCGCCATTGTGCACCAAAAGAACACTTCTTTGAGAGGAAAAACATTGGGTTTTAGTAAGAGATCGCTTCTGGAGTAGATTTTACATAAAGATTAAGAATATTATTCAAAGGATTGGAAGATCTCATCATGGGTTTTCTTTCTCTTTCTAGAACTCTTTTGAATCTTGTTGTATTGTTCTATGCAATTATGAACTAAATCTTTCTATGCATCTAGATGTGATTAAACTTAGGATGTCTTTATGATTGAGATTGTGTTATTTCATTCATTTATTCAAGGATTGATGATTCACCTATGATTTATTATGGTTATTGTTGAATTGGTTTTGCATCCACATTGATTTAACATTGATTCATATGTGAGCAATCGAGAGATTTTTCTTGTGATTAGATCACTCATAGATGAAAGGAGTTTCATGTAAACTTAGAGATATGTCGACATAAATCTTTCGAATTAAGGTCAAACTTAATAGAGGAGTTCATAAAATAATAATGCAATGCTAAGGCTTTTAATTAGGAAGAGATTCCAATTAATCAACTTGGCGTTAGAAGTTAATCGACTCAAGAGGGTGGTTAGCATAATTTAGGAACTTCCACAGTCCAATTGCTTGAATGAATGTTTGAATAGCACATTACCTTAGCTGAGATCATTCTAGGGGGGATTCAACATCTAGGTGCTATCTTTTGATCAATTGACCAAGCTAACTCTTTCTCTACGTTGTTTGTTCTTTTGTTTGACAATTGTTTAGTTTTATTTCATTCAGTCCAATTTATATTGTAGGTTAGATCATAGAGAGATAGCGAGTAGCTAATAATTGTAGTTTCTATGGGATACGACACTTGGTACTCAAGGTCCACTAGCTATAGGCGATAGGTGCACTTGCCTTTAATCTTTAGGCATAGGCCGGGAGGATATCACAATCCATATAGACAAGTTTACTTGCTCAACTAGTCACGCTTAGTCGAATCAATCATGACCATTAATGACAAGATAAAGTAGTCAAACTCAACTACACGTTTTGAATGTGTTAAGGGTTCTAAGGGCAGGTAATACCAAGAACCATATATTCATGGCATGGTCTCACATTAGGAAAAGTGAGATCGTTTATCAATTTTTCCATCCCTATGGTCGTGTATATAGCACACATGGTATGATCATGTGTTGTGGTGTTCTTTCCTTCCATTGAAGGAGCGCATATTTATACAACATAGTTAACACCACACAAAAGATTTGGTTATGATGCATTTCGCCATCTAACCTTAATCTACACCTTAACAGGATTACTTCTGGTTTTAAGACATAATATGCTAAAAGTTACTCAATTTTAACATCTGATCAATTAACGATCGCATAGGAGTTCAACATGCTCTAAGGTCAACATCCGTGTGAGTGGGTTACTTCTCTGTCCAACATGATTTCACACTCAGCACTACAACAAATGTCAACTCTCAACATTTGCGCTCTAACAAATGCCAACTCACAACATTTGTGTTCGTGTATTGCCCACAATGATCTTATTAAAGACCATGTTTTTAAGGGATTACACACTTCGTTTGTCATGCAGGTCTTAAGGAACTTTATTCTTTATATCAGGCTTTCACTAATGGATCTTACAATCATGTCTCACATGGATTTTCATTTCCAAGTTCACTTCTCCTTGTAAAAGTTGTACTCAAATTTACTTGTTCTTGTGCAAACAAGTCTTTCACAACATGATACTTGGTCTCGATTTTCTTAGACTTATATTAGATCTTCTCGATCTTTAAGCAATCGAGGTCGACGGTCACTAAAGACTATTGTTGGTTCTTTAGGTGATTAATGCTAAATGGACCATTCCACTATATAGTTAACCATAATATTGCACTGTAGTTCTGCCAAGTAAGAGCACAACGAGAGATATGGATGTCCCTCTCGTACACATCACTTATCTTACTAGCAACTGTGTTTTATTTTATCACAAGCCTTTGCGATAACACAATGTCTTACAGTGCCACTAAAGTTTCCAAGTATCTTATTCATTGCTTTCCAATACCATGTTTATGTGTTTTATCATTATTTGCTAGTTAACTTAAAAACATTGCAAACTCTAGGCATTGTACATACCTAGGCATTTATTACAAGACATAGACTTGTAATCAATACATATACTCATTATTAGACAATAAAAGACATTCACATGACATTTACGTGAAAAACATTCCTTAAACGTTCTTCCTTTCACATAGATCTATGGACACATGCACTTACTAAGAAATTTTCTCTTAGTCACGTGATATTTATGGATTATGCATTTCTGCATCTTGAAGCGTTCAAGTACTTTGTTGATCCATCTCACTTGAGAGGTACAACAATTCACTCGAACGATCTCTTGGAGTTTGACTCCAAGGTCAACCCATATTAACAATCTCAAAGTTGGACCTCAACCAATCTTTGGAGTCATTAAAGTATGCTAAATCATTTCTAGGGACAAGTGTGACATTCACACAAGATTAGAATGACAAGATTTACCTTTAAAAGATATGGTATTATCACAACGAATATGAATGTATCACTCTCTGAAAAATTGTCTAAGGTCTTACCTTAAACAATGAAACTATGAGTTAAACCATATTCTTTTCTTCTCCAAATTCTCTAGTGAGAAAAGGAGTATCTACATACATTGATGTAGGTCGAGGTATAGACTAGCCTAAATGCCAAAGTCTATTCGATATAGGTAAATTTTTCAACAAGATGGACTTTTCCAATCTCGTTGAGTAATTTTTCTTTAGCGATTATCGATGTCTTTCTTGATTTATCGCTCACATATCCACTTATCTCCAATTGGTGCTCACCCTTTGGGTAGATTAGCCAGTTCTCGACATGGTTCAATCTCTAATGTCATTAGCATTTACATTGCTTTAATCCATACAATTTTCACTGGGATGAGTGAATATCTAACATACTTGCAGGTTCGTCATTGACTTGTGGGTTACTAAAAAAATCACGATCAATTCATTTATAAAACAAATGTTGCCGTGAGACTTTATCCCTTTTAGTTTAAGCATTTACAAAAAAATGCACCCACTGGGTTTAAGTTCCATATAGAAACTCCCACTAAGATCAAATTTCCTATTCCAATTGGAAAATAGGAATCTTGCTATGCATTTTCAAAATGCTCCCACTCAATTCAGGATCAGGAACATCTGCTCACGCTTGAGGTAAATGAGATAAACGTTGAATCGTTCCAAGATTTGGTCGATGCATCCCTTTCAGAGAAAGAGAGAACAATAGCTAGAATTAATGGATCGGTCTCTTGAAATTTTAAAACCTTGTATCGTTCTAAAACTTTTTGATGCATCCCTTTCAAAGAAAGAGATAGCAATCATTTGATTTAGATCAATCGTTAGAGATTTTAAAATCCAAGGATGTAATCTACTAATTACATTATCCAACTTTCTTCCTCATCCTACTCATTCTCCTCAAGAATTCTCCCACTTAGATGGAGTGATCCTGAGGGTCTTAGTTCCTGAGTGTCAAAGAAAGTGAAATCTTTGCCACTTTATCCTAGTTAAGAAATCTATCCACTATAATGAGATCTCTTATAACTCGTTACTATGCCAATTCTTAGCCTCACAATAAATGTATCATTTTGACACAGTTAGGTATCTAAAACCTTAAGCCTCTTCGTCTTTATTGATAAAGGAATTGTGGACATTGGCAATATATCTCTCGGTTTGAAGTGGTTTAGGTTATACATTCGACCAATCCACAACCCATGAGATATATAAGTAACGGACTTAGAGGTGCATAAATAAACAATTTATGTTCATTTCTTTTTCATCACATAAAACTTTAGTCTCATCTTATAGATGTCTCGACCTTAGTTGATCCATAAAGATTTATTTGATTCCTATCTTAACTTATAAGAAGTAAGAACTATCAAGAAGTAAGAACTAACTTAACAATTCTTACTTATGAAGAATGAAATGGATATGATTGCACCCTCCACAATCATATATACAAAAGTGATGAAGTAGGCCTTAGCCTTACCCCCTCATTCTTTTGACGCCAAACATCAAAAGTGGATTAATAACAATAGGAATTCAACTCTAAGTGTCTTTTGAAATAGTTTTCTCTCTAGTTTTCCCTTTTTACAATGCTCACAATTAGACATTTTGGACTTACACAATTGTCTAATACTCCCACTTGAGCTAATCAACGTAGTCGATTTAGTCAATATGGTTGAGTTGTGTGCATTAACTTCATGTCGTGAAGTAGCAACAAATGAAAACTAGGTTTTCTAATAGTCAAGTGTTTTATCTTAACTAAGAAACCACTTTTCATGCCAAAATAGTCTCTCACTCAAACATGGTATAAAAAAATATCTTTATTGTAAGACTACAAATTGAAGGCAAACTTCAATATGATTACGAAAAAATCTAATGCAAGAAAAGGTTATGGCTTTTGTACAAAACTAATTCGCACATGCCAAATCCTTAAACTTCCACTTTCGAGTTGTTCCTTGCATGCTCAACTTGTTCCACCTTAGAACTAGTTGATACCTAATGAAGTCACGTCACAACTTCATTGCAAGGATCTTTAAAGTTGAATT
Organism: Flueggea neowawraea; assembly: GCA_948243855.1. Lineage (NCBI taxonomy): Eukaryota > Viridiplantae > Streptophyta > Magnoliopsida > Malpighiales > Phyllanthaceae > Flueggea > Flueggea neowawraea. The sequence goes on along the minus strand of CAODLS014249425.1, from coordinate 5,132 downwards.
AATCTTCAACCAATAACAAAATTCAAATATGAACATTGAATAAGGTAACTTGTCTCATATGCGTGAGTTTAAGGAATATACCCTCACATGTACATTATCTTACATAATGTGCTCCTTTGATTTTTAACATTTAGCTCACAAAATATCGATATTGTTCATGTTCAAGGATTTCCTCAAAAATTTTGTCTAGTCTCCACTTTTTAAGGACTTAGGTTCTTAAACCTCTTCCGTGTCTTTGTATTGGAATTTATCCAATAGAATAAGATATTATCTAGTTCCTCACGATCTCATGCATGAGATAAATGTGGGTTAGATGCAACTCGATTTGCTCCTAACATATAGGCTAGAAGTGAATAACAACTTTGGATCTCGTCATTGATCAATCTATTATCAATATCACTAGCTCTCTAATCATATAGGCCTTTTTCCTTAACTTACATGATTAGGTTGCTTGTAACAAGTATCAGTGTAAACGGTCAAACACTATGAGCTAAGTTAGTGTCACACCAACTAACTACTCCTTAAATACAATTTGCAAAATATTTCACCTTGATACTTGTAAAATAGCCAAGTGATTACATCATCCTTTGTACTCACAAGATGATGGATGTTGTGGAATTTTCTAACTTCTACATTTCACAAACATTTCAGTCCAAAATGTGTTGAGTGGTTTCCTACTTCTCTTTGAATTCGGCCATAACCAAGTTCAAAGGGGCATGAGCTTTTACCTTTAGAGTACACACTAGATTATCATAATCTAGGATTTACGATTGTTGCTACATAAACTCAACATAGCTCAACAAATGTGCTCATATGACAAGCAGTGAATATAACAATTAAACTTTATTAAATAACAAGACATAATTGCACACAAGTAATTCACATAACCATACACATATATTTACTATCCAACCAAAAATTAAATTAGTATAGCCTCTTATTAAGCTTTGATTCGAAATATACACTAGGTGTACACTTATTATCTCTGTCTTAATAATTAATTAGACTATATTTAATTTTATAGATAGTAAATAATGATTTTTTGGATTTACTTTTAAAGTCTACTCGACTTAAGGGAATCCATGTTGGTCATCTAAATTATTAAGACAAACTCAATAATTTGGCGATATATATCAACATATAAAATATTGCATATTAAATTAAGACAAATCATCACAATAATAAGCCAAAATAATAAATGGATCAACATCATTTATTGAACCAACATGCAATTCAAACAATCTATCTCAATATTAACATACACATATCAACATTGAGTAGCATTAACACACAAATAACGCTTATAAAATATCCCCAAAGTAATACTCTGCGAACATAACATCTAGCTTTTGTCTGCCAATTGGATATACAATGGATCATTATCTAATATGTTAGTATAGAATTCAGAAGTTGTCATCTCAACTTATCAAAAATTTTATCAATCATACGATCTTAAAGTGGATCTCCCACTTCTCATGATCTCTTATTGTGATCATGGTGTAATATTGGACATACCAATTTCAAAATATTTTTTTATTTTATTTTCTAGAATCTCTAAGTATCCTTTGATGACACTTAGGGGATTATGTTTTTATAAAATTCTAGAATGAATCAATGATTTTATCAGTACTGGTGATGAGAATCATAATCTTTAATGAAATAAGCAAACCTCCATCACCTTTGCGCAATAAATGCACAATTAATTATTCCCTTCACGGCCACCATCTTTCCAAAATACTCACTTCGAGAGTCGTGTAAATTATTTCTTAATTCGTACTTCATTTGATGCAATATGATTTTACCCCATTCATTTATTTGTAATTAAATTACAAATAAAACGAGTATATACGTACTCGTGTATTACTCAAATAATTGAAATCTCATTTCAATTATCTAAATGAGAACCATATTAGCACGTTTTAAAACTAATTATTTCGAAAACTAATTTTCAAAATAATTCTTGGAAGAAAAATACAATTTCTTACAATTTTTAGCACTATTTATACACCAATAAATTGGAAAAAAAAGTTTGAAAACTCAAAAAATTGTGAAAAATATACTAAAAATTCCAAAAAAATCCAACTATTTATTATGCTATAAAATTTGGTGGTCGGAAAACGTGTCACGCGCCGACACGCGTCGCTGCAGTATTTAACGCGCCGACCATGCTAGTCCACGAGTCTGAAACCCCCCGCCATGCACGGGACACAACCTGCTGCCACGTGTCATCTCCAGAAGATGCCATGTTTCGCCATCACACGAAGCCACGCTTCGCCATCCGACGCGACCACGTTTCAACCTCACATTCTGCCATGTGTCGACATCTCACTGGTCTAAACACGTACACGTGTTGCGTTACCACTGGTCCAGGTCATGAGCCGTCAACTTTGACTTTGTCTGATCATGTGACACTTGTCAATATGCGATTGGTCCACGTGGCGAGCCAATATAGGAAATTTCCTTCTAGAATCGTTCGCCACATGTCGCGCGCTGAGTGGAACATATGCAACCAATGGGAACGCGCCACGTCGCCATACTTATCAGATGAAAAAGTTCACCTGTGTTTCCTCACTCAGTATTTTTCAATCGAGTTTTCGATTATTTGACGACCTTTCCAATGGAATTTTCAACAAAAGTTTGGCAGGTAACGTTTTTGGGGTCACTGATCTCAAATATTTTGTTAGAATTTCGAAATTTCAACTTTCAATTTTTGGCTTCGGACAAACTCGAATAAAAAACGACGTTAAAAACATAAAGTCGAATACTACAAAAATCCAGTAGGCATCCTACATGGAGACCAACAATATTTTTGAAACATATTAAAAAAACGTGTTGGCTCTGATACCAATGAAGGAATCGTATACCGATTTAACTAATAAATAGTATAATAAATAGGTTCGAGTTACCTACCTCGATTTCGACGATAGCACAACAACATACAGTGGCTGCAAGACCGTGTTTCAATGTTCACGATCGGATAGTCGACGAGAGTGTTTGTCTCTTTCGCAGCGTATATGCCACTCGGATCGAGACTATCGACGAACAAAGCACGAGTGGAGCGAGAGGTGTGGCATGGAGGAAGAAGGAACCCATCTCTTCTTCCTTTCCCTCTCTCTCATGTTGGTGGCCTCCAAAATGAAAGAATGAATATTCTTTCATTAATTATCACTTTATATAAGTGATTAATGGGCATAATGGGCTTGTCCTAATAGGCTTGGCCCATGGGTCTTATGGGCTCATCTCAATTGAGCTCGCAATTAGTTTCGGTCTATCATCCCGGTTCACACCTTGACCGACCGAGTTCGATCCACCTGTCATGGGCGTACCGCTTTTTCCAACATCAAATGTTGTCGTGAGACATCATCCCTTTTAGTTTTATGCATTTTCAAAAAAATACTCATACGGGTTCAAGTTCCCTACTCCCATTAGAAAGCAGGAATCTCGATGTTCCAAGTGGGTTCAAGCTTCCTATGGGAACTCCCACTAAGATCAAGATTTTCTACTTTCACTAGAAATAGTAATATTGTTACCACTAAAGTCAAGATCAGGAACATCCGCACACACATGAGGTAAATGATATAAAAGTTGAATCGCTCAAAGACTTAACAATGTATCACTTTCAGAGAAAGAGATTACAATTGTTTGGATTAATCTTTTGAGATTTTAAAACCCAAGTATACATTACCCAAGTCGATGCATCCCTTTCGGAGAAAGATAAAACAATCGGTTGGATCAATCTCTTGAGCTTTTAAAACCCAAGGATGTAATTCACATCACATTGCCCAAATTTATTTCTTATCATTTTTCTTCACTCTCCTCAAGAATTCTCCCACTCGGATGGAGTGATCCTAAGGGTCTTAGTTCTTGTATATCGGAGTAATAAAAGATTTCACTTTTCTAATCCTAGTTAAGAAATATATTTCCAAGGAATGTGACTTCTTATAACTCATTATTATACCAATTTCTCATTATTCCACGATGATTGTATCATTTTGACACAGTAAGGTATCTAAAACCTTACGCCTCTTAGTCTTTGCAACTAAGGTCTCGTGGATATTGGTGATATATCTCTTGGTTCCAAGTGGTGTAGGTCATACACTCGACCGATCCATAACCCATAAGATATATAAGTAACGAACTTAGAGATCTAAAAATAAACAGTTAATGTTCATTTTTCTTTCATCACATAAAGCTTTGGACTCATCTTGTAGATGTCTTGACCTTAGTCGTTCTATAAAGCTTTATGTGTTTCCCATCTTGATTTTCAAGAAGTAAGAACAATCAAGAAGCACAAACTAACTTGACCATTATTACTTATGAAGAATCAAATGGATATGACTGCACCTTTCACAATCATATATACAAATGTGATGAAGTAGGCCTTACCTTAGCCCTCTTATTCTTTTGACGTCAAACATCAAAAACTGGATTTAGCCAACAAGATTGGAAAGTCCTGTTAGGTTTCTTATGTGATTATCAAAGCACATATGCAGCGGAACAAACAAAAACACAAACTTTCACACAAGAAACAAGCCAAGATCCATGTATGTAAACATAATTGATTAACGACCGGATTTTGTACCTTTGAATGGATTGTTGAATAGTTGTTTCACAAAACAGGGATTGCCTAATTGTTTCTCCTTTGTTTGTTTCGAATAGAATTGACAAGGGACTGTCAAATGACTACTCCCATCTACTCTCACACACACACAAATCTATAGGTTAGGATTATATGTGCTAGCACTCAAAAGCTCCTTTTCAAGCCTTGAGAAATTCGGTTTTTTGAGAGAAAAGAAAAACAATTTTTCTTTCTCCTATTTTGGAATGGTAGTTGAACCCTAAACCTAAAGTGAGTTAAAAAGAATCAAATTCTCTTCTTTTCTCTTTTAGGGTTTCGACTAGAAAAGGAAAGAGAAAAAATTGGAGAGATGTGCAAACCAAACCCTAGTCGAATATATGGAGTGGAGTGCATCTCAAATTCCTTTACAAGTCCTACTTGAACAAGGACTCTACCTTCCTCTTTTAATTAATTAAATCTTCTTAATTAACTAATCCATTAGGCTGAATTTGTCACGACCCATTCCCGGGACCATGACCGGCGTACGAGGTGAACCGTCTATGGGAGCCCAGCT